>PVHY01001023.1:0-178962 GCA_004024945.1 Uropsilus gracilis | reverse complement strand
AAAAAAAATAGAATTTTGGGCTAAATTTAATTTTATTTTTTGAGACTAGGTCGTGCTATTTTTGCCCGTGGAACTGCAGGCTCACGTTACCAAGGGTACCACAGACTCAAGCAATCCCTAGCCTCAGCTTCCCAGGTAGCTGGGATTACAGGCATGCACCACCACACCCAGCTATTTTTTGGGGGACTAGGTCTTGCTAGTGCCCCTGGCGGAACTTGAACCATGATCCCTGGCCCCAGCTGTGGCTTTCTAGGCTGCCACCTACAGGCATGCTCCACCATGCCTGGCCTGACTGAATTTTAGCTTGTTACTAAGAACACAAAAGTAACAGTATTCATAATATATTCGGTGGGAACAAAGCTGTGAGTGTTTCCACTAGGAACATTTCTCTAGTAAGAGCTTCTAAGAATGAAAGTTTACTTGTAGAGAACCCTGGGGAATGTCTGTTAGGGAACAGGTAAGCAAGCAATATGCAAACCATTACTAAGGGGAAGCAAAAATGCAGATCAAATCAGTGATTTCATTGCAGACTGTGCTATGGAAAATAGAATGTGATGTGAGACATTTTATGTAGAGGAAGGGCCACTGTGATCACCATGGATTAATCAACATTTATTTTTCTTTCTCTGCATATTGGTGTATCCCAGAGTTTGAAGGTGTTTTCATGGCAACATCTTTCAGTCATGCAACTTCATATTTATAGATTTCTGCATTTCAGTGTATTAAATAATACTTCAGTATTATTAGGCTTTTTCTAAATGTCAATGTAAAGACACCCATATTCTGGAAATGTAATGTGACAAAATCAAGTGGAATCTAAAGTATGTTCTGTTTTTATTTTTCACCTCTCATGAACTGATTTTAGAACACCTCGTTGATTGTTTTTTGTAGTGGGAATACTGATTTCCTTATAGAAAATATTTTGGAAATAGGAAGGGTGTTTGGGAAAATAGTTGCATTTATTAACAATTTTTGAAATAAAAAGAATAAGCATATTGCTGGTTTAAGTTAAATTTGATCTTATGACACAAGTAAGTGGACTGTCCTTTGATTCTGTGTTCTAAGTCATACAAATGGAATTTATGTGAAAATATATGGCAAATGGAATCTTCTGTAAAACAAAGATATTAGTTCTTTATAGAGTTTCTATAAAATCATGTTATGCAAAGTATTATGTATAGTAGGATCTTAGTATATCACTGATGATCATATTATTTAAAATCAGTATGTTCCCAAATAAAATAGCTGAAGATTTTTTTTTTCAGAGATAAAATATACAATAAAGTGAAAAACTAAAATATAAATGATTTTTCATAATATTACATAACATTTGCTTCTTAAATTTAGCATAGTACCTGTTGTAGCTAAGCCTTCAAAAAATTAACAGATCTTCCATGTTGCTTTAGCTAAAAATGTTTTGCTCTGATATTTTTCAAAAATAGTACACGTTAAAGATAATTGTGACATTTAATTCTTAAGGCTTTCATGTGGATTGTTTTATTTTACTATCCTATCTCTATAATAGGTGAGATGTATATTCTTAAACCTGTTGCATAAATTTTCAGAGAGGAAAATGAGATGCTGAAAGTCATGTCCCTTTATTAGGTGTGCTGTATACCAACTTGTTATCAGCAGTTGTTGCCATGAATGAATTGGATGGGTATTCTCCACCTCCAGTATGTTTGCAAACTACTTAATCTAGAAACTTTCCTTTCTTACTACACCAGAACGACCAGAACTTCTTACTACACCAGAACGACAAATTGAAAACCTTCTTAAAGAATTTCCATGGATATCAAATGTGGTTATACATGTGAAGCATTTATCATAGTGCCCAGTGCAGTTAAGCCTACAAAAAGGTAATAGATCTTCCACATTTTCTCAGCTAAAAAATGTTTTGATATTCCGATGTTTCTCAAAAGCAGTATACATTAAATTGTGCCTTTATTACAGACCAAATAACCCAAGCCATGCCCTTCAACCCCCTAGGGCAAAAATATCAAGGGTAAGCCTTGAGTGTTGCACTAGCCTTTTCAAAGAGAGATGAGATCCTTCTCACTCCCTGTAGGAATTCATCAAAAGTTTGAAGACAAATCAGTGTTGATTCTGTCATAGTATGGTGTTTCCAGGTGCAGACAGGTAAAACCCAGACTTTTTGGTTCATGGTAGAATTTGTAAGATTGATTGCAAAACATCTGATACAAGGAGGTTAGACTAGAAATTCTTCCAAAAGCCTACACTGCTGCAATGTGACATTTGCTCTTATTGCTGGTGATTCTGCCACTGCTTTGAGTTTCTGAACAATTTACCAGTCTAACATCTAGGAAAGTTTTAGAGGCTTTGGAAATCTTTTTGATTCAGTGATCCTGCACAATATATCTATCACATTAACTTACTATATTTCTTACATTAACTTCAACTATGGGATATTTGAAAATTAAAGACTTTCAGGCACAGCAGATAAAGTTAATGAGGCAGAGGATACTTTGAAAGTAACCATGTTGGTCTGATGGGTCCTGTGTTTTCCAGGGTGAGATTGCATATATTTCTGCATTAACCATTTTTATAAAGTGCACAGCCTACTTTCTTCTGCAGCATTCAGGCAATAGCAACAACAACAAAATCATGGATAGTGCGACAGTAATAGGTTATTGGGCAAGAAACATGAAACCAGAGTAAGATGTGATAATTTTTTAGAAAGTTAACAGGGTATTTACAGTGATAAACATTTAGATGCCATCTCTTAATCCACATTCTGATTCATTCTCTGTCCTCTCCTTCCCTTCCCCCCTCTTTGCTATGCAACTGAGATCATCTAAGAGCCATTTCTTTTTGTTAAAATCCTTGGGACTACACTGGTCTGATTCACACATTTAGCCCCAAATTTCAACAGTGATCACATATATAGTAGACATTCCACAAATGCTTGTGGCAGGAAAGTCAGTGGGGGAGAGAAAGGAGGAAGGAAGAAAAGATTGAAGGGAAAGGAAAAAAAAGGAAGAAGATTTCCATTTACCCCAGCAAGTGATTAGAAATAGTTTGGTGGTGGTTGTTGTTCATGTTTATTATTACATAATATTGGGAAAGCTAGAGAGCTTCTTGTCCTATTGAAAAAAAACAAAACACAGCAATGACCTTTGGAGTGTTCCAACTTAGCTCTAAGTATGTGTGTGACAAACTTGTCCAAGCTGCTATAAAAACACAGAGGATTCCAGTTTCTATTCATTCACTTATAGAGTAGGGCAGATACTTCTCAAATGTGATTTTGGAGGATTTATATTGGAAGGAATATCTCCTGAGCAACATAAAGCCAGGCCTGCCTTCTTCTTTCATTCTCATGTAGAAGAAAGGAGAAAACATTTTACTCTTTTTCAAAGAGCCGAACTTATTAGAAGGCTTCATTTTACTCTGCAGGACATCACATATATTTAAGTTAAAAAAGCTTCATGAATGAGTCTGCAGTCAACAAGTATTTATTGAAGTCTCAAAGACCAGGAAGTTTTAAGGGCTGGTTTAGTGGCCTTCCTGAAGCATTTAATAAACTGTCATCTTACAGAAATGCTCTGTGGAAGATAAACATTTGTCCGTGAATGTTCGCAGGCTGCAAGTCTCCTTCCTATGGAGTGGAAATATTGCCTGCTTCATTTCCTGACAGGTTAGCACACCTGAGAAGTAGTCTCAAAAGTGCAGCATTTTCATTGCCTTTGAAGCTTGCTAGTGTGGTGCAAGATGACTTCGAGTCTTATTAGACCACTTCTGTGTGGTTCAAGTGCTTCCGTAGAGCCCATTTTGAAGTGACAAATGAATTTGGTTAAGACACTGAAAACCTCTCCCAATTAAAATTAAGCTACATTCACTTGATCCATGATTTATAAAATTCATTTATTTTGGTCAAAACAATTAGCATTGTGGATAGGAGGATGGGGTTCCTAGTCCAAACTTTGGCCACCTCTCTTCAGCTGTTCCTTTCTGAATGTACAGAGATTGCTGTGAATATCAATAAACTTGGCCTGCCTAAGACCACTCTGTGTTGTTGCAGAGTGCCTGCTGAGCTCTGATTCTGAGGTGTTGATTCCCTGAAGATGATTGGTTGTTGCGTGGAGTCAGGTGATACCTGGGGTGTGTCATCACACACCCTGTGTGCCCTCACCTGCTAGGTGTCGATCACAGCCGTTGATGATGTGGATTAAAAACCTTTGCCATCAGCCAATAATGGCTGTTTAGTGGAGATAAGCATCATCTGCTAATGTCATTTTGGCCGTTTGAGACTCGATGTGTAATTTAGAAATTTGATTTTACTTCTTGTGTGAAAGCTATCTTTACTGAAAGGAAGTAAGGCGGAGTCTAAGTGGTGAGGTATTAAAGATTTTCATGTAAAATTCCACTGCAGATTCAGATCAACAGAGGCCACAGGAGGTGAACAGCCCTACTAATCCAGCTTTTCTGTCAGGAATGAGCCAGTCAGGATGTCAGGATAGACCGAGAATCATGCAGGATGCTATATAGGTCAGCCACAGAACTGTTTCTACTTATCTCAAATCTTACAATGAACCTGGTAAGGAAAGTAGAAATGGGGAAGTTAACTATTAAAAATCAGGAAAGAGTTGCTGGTTAGCACATGATTAGAAGAGATTGGATATGTTAGGATGCATGTATGTTTCTGTCTTTTAGCAGAGATGTCAATACAAATAGGGATAACAGGCATATCACTAAGAACTATCAAGTTGATAAATTCTGTCTTGTGAATATAGATGTTTTGCTCTTAAAGCTGTCAGGAATATACAGATGATTTTGCTGAAATTAAATGAAAACTCTAAGAAGAGGCAGGACTGTCTAGACCTTTAATGTTTATAAAAAGTTTAGTACCCTCGAGACAGTCAAAGAGCTGGCATCTGCAGTGTTTGCCATTCTGTGAGAAAGCGCACTTGATTGTTGAATACCAAACATGCATGGGTTGAGGGTGGAACAGTCATTTCATGGATAGGAGCTTGTTTTAGCTATTTCTACATATTTAGATATCTACCTTTAGCTATCTACCTCAGCCATCTTTCCCTAAAATTTGCCTGTAAGTGGAGCCCTATTAATTGCAAAACGATACTGGAAAATTTTGATGACTAAGAATGAAATTGTTGTCTGGGGTTGATCTGGGAAGCACTCAGGTTGCTTGGCAAGAATCAACTTTCAAACTTGTAACATAACATGAGCACTGCCTGACTGAATGTTCCGTATCGAGAGGCAACTAAAGAGATGATTAAGCTGGTCCTAGAGTCAAGTATTGTTGAGTTAAAATCTCCTGTCTCCCCATACTCATTTCTTCAAGTTCTTGTCTCTGCAATTTTTCCCGCAGAGCATGGAGGAAAAACCAGCTTTACACAGTTGTTGAAGTGACTTGATATAGAACATGCTTGGAACATGGCATGTAACATGCTCATGATAGGTAGTGATTACTGATATTAGTTATAAATCATGTGTTAGTAGTAAATTTCTGTACCTCTTGCAATTGATCTAGTTAACAATTTTGTGAACTCTGTTTTTTAATTGATAAAGGTCAAATATACAGAACCTTGCACAACAGGAAGTATCAAGTCTTGACTAATGTTCAATATTCCTTTTGAAAGCGTGTTCTATTAGGCTGTTATGTTCCTAGTCTGCTGGTGCCTCAATAGCAAGGTGGGTAGCACACTCATCTTGTAATATCTTCACAGTTCCTAAGTTTTGAATACGTTAATATATAAGCCTGCTTGGATATTTGGTATTCCCTCCCTACATTTCCATTCTGAAGAGGAGGTACCATGAGTAGGTTATTCTGATTTTCACAAGGAAACTTAGTGATGTCCTTGCATAGACACAGAGGGAATCAAAACAAGAACTTTGCATAGCTATTTTGAATGTAGTGCTAGTTGGTATTAGAAGGCAAATGATAGAAATAGTTAAATCGGGACCCTTTCTAGCGATGAAGCGGGTAATGGACTTTTTGCAGGAGGCCACTCTTAGGAACTTCTAAGCAATGACTATCTGATTAATGATGCCTCCAAATGGTTTGCTCTTGGACTATCTGTATCATGCACATGCATGCATGAGTATGTGTGTGTGTGTGTTTTCCCTAGGCTTATGTTAAGATTGTCATATTGTTAGTAGAACAAGAGGAAAGATGGTCTCATTTTCCCAGCATGATGTTCAAATTATTCAGGAAATTTGTATTTCCACCCTGCAATGTTTGTCCTTGCTTCAGAAATAAATTACAGAATAGAGAGAAAACCAGGTTAGGGAGGAGGAGAGCCTTGGAATCTGGAAATGGGAAGGGGCTTAACTGATTTAAAATGAGAATTAACGCCACAGCCGAGAGTTCCTGGATAAATGTCGATATGCATTATTAAATGAAACAGTGGTAAAATAGGGACTGTCAGAACAATTTTTTTCTTCTGGAGACACAGGGAGAATTGGAATGCACTTTCAAAAGAGAAGTCTCTTTTAGTGTTTCTCCAATCATTTTCTGTTTGAAGCTTTAATTACAGTTCTCTTTGCTACCCAATGCTTTCCTTTTAAAATCATATCACAAAGGAGGGGAGGATGCGGTACTCAGATGAACAGCATCGGCTTCTAGATGTTTATTCACCAAGGAGTTCCCACTACATGATTCCTTTCTAGATCAACATTTTGTTTTAGGAATGCTTTTGTATCATGCCTACTGGATATAGTGTTTACTAGAGGAATAGCTGCGATACTGTCATTGTCAGAACAGATAATAACCTTTGGGAAATAATGTATTCTAAACTACAGACACAAATATAGCTCTCTGCATCTGGTAATATGAGTGGCTAGTGGCTTCCTAAGCATTTTGTGTCCTAATCTAAGAAGATTCTAATTAAAATATGTTATTATATGGGTAGATAAAGACACACATAAGGACATGCACTGACACAGATGCATGTGCTTATATGTATACATGTAAGCATACATATTCACACATACCTAGCTGTCATAGTTACTCATGCTGAAGAATTTTAACCCATTCTACACATACTTTTTCAGTAAATGCTCAGTATGAGGGTACAAAGAGACAGCCTCAGGTTGTTTGAGTGTTGTAGGAGGTGAATGAGAGGTCAAGTATCAGAAACTGTGGTGTTGGGGTGCAGCAGTGGCTTGTGCACAGGATAGAAGTGGGGAAGCCCCTTTGAGTTGGTGACCTTTGAGCTGATTCCTGATGATCAGTAAGCAGATAAGCAGAAGAAGATTTTATCAGGTGCAGCAGTTCTAAGAAATCACTTTGGGACTATGTTTACATCAAAATGAAGTTGAGTCCTGTTTCCAAACAATTCAGATGTTCTTGGAAAAGGACCATTTGCCCGGAGGAAAGGGAATCAATCACTGTTGGTAGCAGTAAAGATTATATGTGATGTGATATATGACCATGTGAAATGTGTCATATGTGTTCTGTTGCTTAGAAAGTCCTTTTGAACTTTAGTTTTTCTTTTTATCTTTCAGTGGTTCAGCAAGTTAGGTGAATAGAATTGTCATTTGTAGAGAAAGGAAGGGCGACTCACAGAGCCAGTATCATGGCTATCACTTTCCCTCTAGTGCTGTGTGGGAAGCCACCACTCTTCTCAGGTCTGTGCAGCCCGCTGTCACCATAAAGTTAGGTTGTAGGAGACAGATGACAAAGTGGATCCCAGACCCCAGGGTCTACCTTTGCCATTAGTGTCACTTAGTAACATTCTAAGGTGTCTCCCCATCACCCCCACTTCACAGTGAAGATACCAGGCAGGCTTTTTATGTGTCTCAGGAAAACCAAAGGATTTGAGCAAAACTGTTGACTTTCTCTGCCAGCCTTCCCCCCCAGGAATTTAAATAGATCTCTTAATACTGCTTCCTCATTTCCATGCTTCAAAGTCTTTCTGGCAGACATGCGTTGACTATCCAGCCCTGAATCTTCAGGAATGGTTGTTTATTTATTTTTAATGTCCTGTGTCTACTCTGTGTGGATGTATATCCACCTGGATGAAAGATTTTTTTTCACTTCATTTTTGAGGATGAGATAGTGTGAGCCTGCAGTTAATAGAAACTACGTCCTGAATCAGGAAGCATGACGGAGAAAAACATTTGAATCTGTCAGAATTAGGCATGGTGTTACACAAAAAAAGACAGATTCCTACCCAAGACACTCTTCATACATCCAGCCTTCACCCTGTGACAAGAAATTTGTTGTTTATCAAAAGAAAATTGAAAGGGTGCTATGAACCCGTGTGATCTGCTTTTGGTTCTGTGATGCTTGTGGGGAATGAAGAAAAGTAGAAGAATAATGTTCTTTTCATTTCTTTTTTGCCTACAATTAGATCTTTTTGACTGAGAAAAATGCAGAAGAGCAATTACTCTTTTACTTTAATTACTCTCCTAATTATAACTATAACCTTGTCACATTATCATAATTCCCCAAATAGAAAATGCAAGCTCCAAATTGCACCAATATTTGGTAATTTTACCTTGTTAACAGCTCACTGTCAGTATGCAGAACACAACATTTTCTCCCCCCACTGCCTTTCTTTTGCATGCTATGAAAGTGCTATGTCCTGTACAACATGTCTGTGCATCCCCCACCGCCCTACTATTTGAACGTACTTTGTAGTATCACCTCACGTTCAGCTTCCAAAGCCACCTCCTAAGTTGTCTGCACCCCTCCCTTCTCCCCTGGCTGTTTGATGCTAATGGGAGTCATGCATTGTGTCTATAGAGGTCGGCACAGACTAGGATAGGAAAGGAGCTATTTATCAAGATAGCTTCCAATCACGCTTGATGTTGTAAAATGTTTCTGTGCGTGCTCTGTGAGATTATAACCACTAGAAATTTGTCAACCATTGTCAACATACTGTAAGGAATAAGGACATGCATTATTCTACTCAACTTAATTTTACTCTGCATTTCTTTGCCTGCATTTTCAAAGAGACTGACTACCAAAGACACCAGTTTAATGGTGTCATCAGTTAGATTATGAATCATGCAGGCTAGACTAGAACCATCACAGAACCCTGGCAGGGAGAACCCAAGGCATGCTGATGCATGGCTCTTGCCAACATGAAAATTCTCCGTCCATCATTAGAGCAAATGATATTGTTGACAGCCAATAAAACAGTAAAAGGCTGCCTGGTATAGGGTGATAAAGGAGTGAGATAAAGTCAAATCATATCAGAGGTCTTTCCAAATAGAATGGTAAATTTCTTATCATCAAATGTAAAATGATGTAACCCTGGGAATCATTAGTTCCTTAGGCAGCCCAGCCTTTGGTAAAATTATAGCAGTGTATCTCTTGGGGATGGTATCTTCGTAAACGGTCATTCGTTTGGCATTGGTGCCTCTCCAAATCCAGAGCCCCCCCCACACACACTTTTATGGGGCATGTTGTCACCATTTCTTTTCTGTCCTCAGGCAATAAACAAACCAATAAAAACTGGTCTCAAAATCAGTAGGAAACTCATCTCCACTCCAGCAAATACGTCTGGCAACAATGCCAAATGCAACTTTTCTGAGAATATTTACATTTTAAATCTGTGACTAAAGATTTGGACTCAGTGCTGGCAGCTTCAGAGATGGAACATTTGGCAGCTGCTGAACAACTGGGCAAAACACAATGCACAAGGGAGGGAAGGTAGATCTTCCGAACATTTGCTACCTGCCTAACCCACTTCCCAAGTCCATCTGACTTCCTGAGGTTCCAAGATACATTTGGTCTCACCCAGACATCTGAAATTCAAATCCAGTTAGACTATTATGTTAAAAATTAGAATTTCTTTAGTAATTCTTGGATTTTTTCATGGTAGGTGTGTGCTAGCTGACATCAAGATGGTATTTGAGACTTGTCTCTGAGTGTGAAACCTCATGCAGGTTATTTGACTTTCTGTAAATGCAGCCTCCTCCTGTCTAGACTAAGGTTAGAAATACTAACTCATGAACCTGTTCTGGATAGTGAAGGAGAAGATGCCCATTCTAGGGAGCAGGAGAATGAATGCTTATATCGTGTCAGCTACTTGCGATTAGTTTCTGACTCTTGCCCACTCCACCATCTTCTTTATTTCTTAATCCAGATGCATGATATCTTATTTACTCCATAGTTGTCTTAAAGATTATGATGCTCATGGGCCTCAATTATTTTCCTGTTGTATAGGCCATTCTTCAGGCAACAGCAGTTCAATAACGGGAAAGAATGCTATCATCTGATTGCATCATGTTCTTCAAAATAAAATCTATCGATGGTTGAACAGTATAAACAACAAGAAACATAATTGGTCAGCATGACCCAGGGGAAATAGCCCAATGAAATTAAACAAAGGAAATTTTATACTGTGAGGAAAAATCAATGGATTGCAACAGAACCCTGCAAGCAGAGACAAAGCTCTGGAGTGCCAGAGAACTAGAGGCAATTGAGATTTGAGGACTGGAACCAGCTTCTTAACCATCTTCTCTCTGACATTTTTACAATATTAAATATAAAGATGAATAATAAGTAAATGTATTTTAAATCTTTTATCCCTCACATCAAGTCAAGATATCCATATGTATAGGATATTTGTTTCTGAAAAAAAAATATATATGTATATTATATATACATATATAATACACACATTTATAAATACACACATATATACATATATACATAATATATACTTGAGTAAATACATAGTATCTTAATTTAAAATGTATCTGTAGTTTTTTTTTAATTGAGTTAACTTTGCATTATAACATTATATAATTTTCAGGTGCTTGTTGTTGAAAATCAACATGAGCATGCACTATATTTATTTCACTACTGAAATGCCAAGTCTGTCCTTCATCATTCACTGTTCCACTGTCCTAGCTTATCCAGCCCTTATCCCTTCCCGTCAGAAACCACTAATTGACTGACTGTATTGTCCAAAAGTCTAATTTGGTTTTATTTAGTTTGTCTCATTGTTTTCTATGTACACTACTTAAGTAAAATCATGTGGTGTTTGTATATTTCAGTCTGACTTATTTCACTGGGTGTAATTCCCTCTAAAGTCTATGTTCTTGCAAAGCTCAGGATTTCATCTTTCCTAAAGTAAATTAATAGTGTCCCATTTTCTGTATACACCACATCTTCTTGATCCTTTGTCAGTCGGTAGACACTTGGGTTGCATCCAGTTCATTGCCATTGTAAATAGTTGCAATAAACATGAGTGTACATATATCTCTGCCAGCTAGTGTTTCTGGATTTGGGGGTAATAACCAAGGTAGCATAATTAGAGCATATGGAATTACTGGTTTTAATTTATTGAGGCATCTCCCCATTACTTTGCATAGTAGCTGTACCAGTTACATCCCACCAACATTACATTCCCTTCTCTCCACATCCCCAGCACTTGCTTCTTATCTTTTGGATCATAATCATTCTCCTAGTGTGAGATTATATCTCATAGTTGTTTTAATTTGCAATTCTCTAATAATAGGAGATGAGCGCATACCATTTTTTTTTCTTTAGAATTACGGTTTGTTAGACACTGTTGTCCTATTAATGTAATCACTATAGAATGATTATGAAGTGTGAATCATCGTATTTATGACCAGGTCATATCACAGACATCACCCCACCCCTGGGACCACACAACCAGGAAATGATGAGACTGATCTAGAGCCCTTTATCTCCCACCTTTTGTGATTCGCTGGTTTAGAGCTAAACCCGAATACTTATATGATGCTGAGAAAGAAAAAAAAAAAAAAAAACAGACTTGTTTCAAAAAATTTGAAACATCCTGTTCGTTATCTGTGTCTGGTATATGTACATAATATGTAATAGTTGTTTCTAAATCTTAGTGTTGATACTGTAATTCAAAGGGAGCTGGTATAGACATATAAAAAAATCTTAGTATGAAAAGTTTTAAGAAAGGTAGTCCTACATGTGACGCTTAAATAGATAGCAGAAATCAGGTCATTGATCTCTCTCAATTGATACACAGGATGATCTTATCAAAGGTATGTAAGGCAGACAGCTTCACCATTTAGTGTTTCCTTTTTCTGTGTTTCCATGGAAGAAAACCAAATTTGCCATAGCTGCCTGCCCATCTTTTTTCTATACATGGTGCATATTACAGACAAATTACATTTTTTTATTCCTGTATCACAAATTGATTTAATCAATGACTATATTGCTTCAATTGGATGGCTAGATCTAGCTAAGTGATTTTTTTTTGGGGGGGGAAACTGGTTAGTAGTAATTTGGAAGTAACAAGCATTTCCCTTGATTTTGTAAGTGTAGTCTTAAAGACAGAATAATCAAACACTGAGCAAACAAGAAAAATCACTGGCACCCAAAATTAGATACTTTTAAGGTAAAGTTTAAATCATATCTTCATTGAGTCAGTTCAGACTGTCTAAATTGTGTCTAGAGAATCATTATGAAGATATTTTGACTTTGGCAAAAAAGAGGTTTTCTGAGAGTAGCACTACGTTCTTTGATAATGTGAAAGGAAAGTAAGGTTCTGTCATGCAAACCATTTTCTATGTCTTGTCGACATAGATAATGCTATCACAAAAAAACTACCACTATACCTATCATGATTGAAACAAATGATATGCAATTTAGTGTAATAGTTCTTAACTGCAGCTCTGCATGCTTTCTGCAAATCAGCTTCTTCATCTCTGCGATGTGGATTATAATAGTGCTGATCTCAGATGGCTTTCTGTAGTGATCAGATGTGAGACTGTATCTAAAAGTGATTTGCAAGTGGAAGAGTACTATTCATTGTCACTTCTAGTAGTGATGATGGTTCTGATTCCTTGGGGGTGGTTCAAGCATTGAATCATATTTCATGTGACTTATCTTGTCATATTTCAGGTTTCTATAATAATACCCAAACTGGGTATAAAATTCCCAATTTAAATTCATTCCTTTTGTTTCAAAAAAAAAAAAATCACCCTGATATTTATGACAGAGTCACAGATTTGTTCTCAAGTAAAAATCTGGACTTTCCAAAAAGCAACAATTTAATTTTATGATTCAATCAAATCTTTGGTAGTTTTAAATATTACTCCCTCAATATTAGAGAGATTTTCAGATCTGAATCCCAGTGGCATTGTAAAAACAATATTAAAGAGAATTAAAACTTGAATTCATGGATTCACTTAATTTATATGATATTAAAAGGGAGGTATCTGAACTCATACTGGTCTTTGTATAGTAAGAAAAAAATGATTTATTACATGATCTGTGGTTTTATCTTGTCTCTGTCTTAACAACTTAACAGAGTTGTGAGCTAGACCAGTCTTAGGAACAGAATTTATAAGATATTATATAGAATGATGTACAAAGTCACAGAGTACTATCTTTAACTAGAATTCCACTTCTTTCATCTTTACCCCTTCCAGGAATCTAAGAAAAGGGGATGAAGTAAGTAGCCTGGTTTAAAACACAGAAACATACTTTTTTTCTTTTTTGCTTTTGTATTAATTGGGGTGGGAGAGCTGTGGGGATGGGGGGAGAGGGTAGCAAAATCCTAACCCAGTAGCATGCAATCATGCAATCCGGGATGTCATTTATTTATCTACTTATTTTATCTATTTATCTGTTAATCTATTTATTTATTTATTTACATAGCAAAAAATGACTCCCTCAGTATATAGGGAGTCATAAAAATAGCTTGTGTCATAATATCATTTGTGTGTTGTTCCTTTTTATAAGAAAATCTGTCACATTCATTCTAAGCTAAAATATGGATATGAGACAAGTGAATTCTGCAGTTGTTTTAATAGACTGACTGTGAAAGTAATGACCTTGATGGAATTCTTCAGAATCTGTAAACCATCCAGAACTCTGGTCGTTTCTTAATCTAATCAGCAGGAACACGGCCACCTCTGTGGTACATTCATGACCAGTAGCTGCATTTCATTGTTTTTTAAATTTTCAAATGATTTCTGGAACCAACTACATGGAGATGTACTAAGATCTATAAGTTTCTGAGTCCTTGTGTGCAGGTTATTGGTTTTAAATTACAGGTTGTTAGCTTTTTAAAAAGAGTTGCTATTTTGGGCTGTCATACTTAAACAACACTTGGAAAGAACATGAAAAGACTTCTGGATTGAAAGAGCTATTGTTACTCATGAGGGACTGTGCTTGACGTGACACTGATGTATTCATACTGATTGAATCCAGGGGACCTGGGGAAGGTTTAGAACCTGTAATGGAATTTATTACAAAATGCCTACCAACAGGCCATATCTTATGGGAGAAAAACCGTGGCTTTGTTAGTCCTTCCGACAGAGACTTCTATGTTCGGGGAATGCTTTTACTGGAGGATGAATACGTACCATGCAAGATTTTAGATTCTCACTCCCATTCATTAGAATAACGAAAGATGAGTCTCTGCCCTGTGCCAAATCTAGGCCATGCTGCCAGTTCAACCATTACAGGAAAATGACAAATTTAAGGAAATTTGCACCTGCTCTTATGCCAGCAGTACTTTTCTCATGAATTATCCTGATGATTCACACAGTAGAGACTGGAGGACAAAGTTACATAGAGGATGGAGATACACTTTCGTATCTGCCCTTGCCTCGACCACTCTGAATTGGACTTTCAAGGGTGCCCATGAGCTAACATGCAATGGTTTCCAGATGTTTTCAAGGGACAGAAGTCCAGGTTATGGCTTCCAGTCCCCTGATGAGCTGTGCAGGACCAGGACAGGAAGAGGGTAGTCCCTGGATGATTGTGGCCTGATTGCAGAGACTGAGAAGGAATGTCTCATTGAGAAATCAGTGTAGCCCATTATTATACCCTTCACCACTCCAGTCTGGGACTTCTGAAAGGAGTCTATAAGGTTATCTTGATTTTTCAGCTCACAAGATAACATTTGGTAACTTTTCAAGTCTGATGCTTAAAGCGCAATCATCACCCTCCCACGACTGTGACTGTGTGTGGAAGAGGGAAACTTCTGCAGCTATTTTCTAAAAACATTTTGAAAAAAAGCAGTAGTTGGTATTGTTTAGCAATTAATCTACATACGTATGACAGAGTATAAAGGCTTTATACTGTTGGCCTAGTTACAGGGAAAGAAAATTTCATTTGGCTGAGAAAGCCTCTGTGTTGGGTACTATCTACTCTTGAGCATGAATAAAATCAAACATATCCTTTCTAGGTATCAGTTTCCCAGGAATGAAACAAGCATAAATATTTTTCAATTTGGTTGTTTGTGAATTAGTCATGATGAAAAAACAGTCCTTTGCTGCCAGGTGAACGGCAGTGCTAGGCTGGGCTTCCCAGCAGTATTCATATTTGTGCTATTTCTCAAATGTCATAAAAATACTTTTCATGGGTCACACAACAGTTCTCATGATTCAACCAGTGTTGTTGAAAGTTGGAGGAAGGACACATCAATTGAAACCGATTTCAATGAAAAAATGTGTTGATACATGTGCTCTGTGCTCATTTGTTACTCCAGGAGCCAGTGCTGGGGGAGGTAGGTGCAAACATCCCCAAGCTGGGAGCTCGAGAATAGATATGAGCTTCTTAAAAGTGGTTAGAACCATAGCCATTTAACTACCCTTTCATCCAACCATTGGAACTATGTAGAGTTTGGCCAGCATCCGGAACTCACTATATGATGTCGTCCCCTGCTGATGGGAACCTCCATGTCTTCATAACTCTAAAGGCATCTGGAACCTTGAAACCTTTTGCACACTTCCTCTGTTAGACTGAAATGGAGCTTCATAGAATAACACGTGGTGACACGTTTATGTGTAGGCCCCGTGTGTATTGGCCCTACTGACTTATTCTATGGGTTGAAAGCAGATATTCCAGAGTTAGGATACTTGCTCTTCTGCCTCAGCTCTGCAGCTTCCTTATTTATGCACTTGGGTGAGTTCCCTTTTCACTCTACCTCTACCTCAGTTTCTCCTCTCTCTGTACCTCAGTTTTTCCCCTGGACATAAAGGTAATTATAGAATCTACTTATAAGGTGATTGTTACGGTCCATTGACCTTAGCAAAAGGCTTGGAATGGAGACGAGTACATCATCAGTGATTTCGAAGTGAATTGTCTTTTCCTGTAGATGTCAAGGGTATTTTAGTTTGGTGAACTTCTGTAAACAGCTTAGCTGACTGACCCTCCATGGAGAAGCCATAACTAGTTTCAGAGATTGATGGAGAGGATGTGTGTTGAACACAGAGACTGATGTCTGTCAGCCACCCCTCCTTGCCTCTCATTCATCCCACAGCCCCCCTTTCCCATATCTGTTCTCTAATATTTGCTAGTTAGTCTTGAAAACCCCAACCATAGTGCTAAGGGTTCAGTAAACACTTTCATCATGAATAGCCACATTGTAATGGTAGAATTCCAGCACCTACAATCCTTCCCTGAAAAGAAGGATCCTATTAATGACAGATATTTGGGAAATTAAAGCAATCGTGTGATAACACTGTGGGGACAAAAGGAAATCTGTTAGTCACTGCAGGTGATTTTCAGTTTGCCTTTGTGCACTGGTCTTGGATTTCCCCTGGGGAAAAATGAAAGGAAAGATGTCTTCCCAAAGAAGCTCTGTGACTACCTCATGTCATTGGCATCTGCCCATTCTTTGTTTAAGCTGCTGTTGTCAATGTAGGTTTCTTTTTTATAGCCTGGGATGAGGTGAAGGGGAAATTTGAGCCTCATGACTCCCTGCAGCAGACAAGGAAAAGGCATGAGGTGCAAAACTAAATGTGAAAGTCAGAGTTGAGTCCTCTGTGCTGGAACAATGGAAACAGGGTAGGTCAGAGACAGGAGAAGCCAGACATTATTGCTGCACACACCCCACTAGATGCATTCAACTGTACCCTGAGATGACCAGGGCTCTGTGAGCACTCTTTGGAATGCTAATAAAAGTTTGCAGACAGTTGCAGGAAAGAGTGTATTTTAGAAATTTCAGATGAGGTCTATTTTGCCTTGTGGTCACCACCCTTTGTTTGGGCTTATTAGAGCTGCTGAAAAATAGATTTATCTCAATAAAGCACAAAAGAGAGAATGCCAGAAAACTGATCCTGAAGTAATGCTACTGAAGAATTTTTGTCTTGTTCTTTTTAGAGAGAGTTTGTGTTAACTGTGGAAATGATCGCAGAGGTTGTCATTTGACCAGTTCATTTCTGGCATCCTGCTAATTAAATGTGATCATGAGTCTTAGTGGCTTTTAGAAGTTGTTGGTATGTACATTTCATCTATCCACATATTCATTAAACAGTTTTTCTCCAGATGGGCAGTATCATCTTTCAAATCTTGCAAATGTAGAAAAAATATCAAGAACAGAAAGTGATAAGCTTTCATACAGAATAAGATTGTGTGTCTCCAACATCCCTATTCTTTAGCTTCCGGTATTGGCAGACATCACCCAAGAGGAGAGTTGTCATTTTGACACATCAATTATACCCTGGCTCCTTCAAAGATGTTCTCTTGTTCCTTTGCCAAGTTTACAATGAGCATTAAGGTAAAAGCCCTTGCTTTTCATAGGTTTCAAATTCCAGCTCCAGATTAAATTGTGAGAATCATGCACAACTCAGTAGATACAAAGGAAAAGTAAACATGCCATAATTCAACTCTTTTTTTGTAGGTATTAGGATTCATGATGTGTTGTGTCACCTCAATCTGATATCAGTTCTAGAATTTTCTTTGTGAATTCATATTTTGAGGTCAACTATTTTTAAGAACTATTACATAGATGGGCTTTATTTTGTATCCCTAAGGGAAAAGCAGAACAAAATGTGTGACTTTAGAGAATTCTTTGTGTTTTCCTTTAAATTACATTTATTTATTTGAAAAAAACCCTCTGGCCATTTAATGCATTTCATTTTACTTTTTCTTTTCAGTTATTTCATTCTGTTTTCAATCAACAGTGTAGATTTTTAAGCATTTTTCACTTCAAGTGTCTATAATACTTGCCTCTTAGGAAAATGATTGTTTATGGTTCTCGGTGATATTTCTTCTGGGGCTGGAAGGATAATAGTGTGTCCTGGGCTTGGAGCATCCTGAGTATTTGGAACTCAGGGCTCTTCCTCAACTGTTTTTCTCAAAGCTAAGGTGGTTTAAATGAATATACTTGATTTCAACCAAGAGCTCTATCTTCCTGTGTTTCCCTAAAGAGTATATCATTGTAAGGCAGTTCACGGTTGAGGTATAGATCTTTAAAATTTATGACATTGTGAAATGTAAGATATACATTTCTGTATTCAAAACTTTCTTTTGAAGTGGAAATTTTGAAATATGTTACTTTCAAAATGCTGACAAACTATAAACTTATAAAATAGGCTGGGCACGGTGGCTAGTGCCTGTAAGCTTCAGCCTATGAAGCGGCCGGGACTAGAGATTGTGGTTCGAGTCCCTCCTGGGGCCCATAGCAAGACCTAGTTCCAAAAAAATAGCTGGGCGTGGTGGCATGTGCCTGTAATCCCAGCTACCTGGGAAGCTGAGGCTGGAGGTTGCTTGAGTCTGTGGTACCCTGGGCAATGAGAGCCTGCGGTTCCCTGGGCAAAAATAGCAAGACCTAGTCTCAATATATATATATATTCTGGTGGTTGTGGGATATTGAATTAATGAGTGTCCCATTTTTATTCAGCAATTTGTTCTTGGCTGTTGAAGAGTATAAGAATTAGGAAGAAATAAGGAAGAATGAAAAATGAAATAAAATGTGAAAACCCATTGAATGGGGTGTTTGAAGTAGGTA
This sequence comes from Uropsilus gracilis, assembly GCA_004024945.1. Taxonomy (NCBI): domain Eukaryota; kingdom Metazoa; phylum Chordata; class Mammalia; order Eulipotyphla; family Talpidae; genus Uropsilus; species Uropsilus gracilis. The sequence goes on along the minus strand of PVHY01001023.1, from coordinate 160,276 downwards.
GACGACAAGAGAAATGGTTTTACTAATGTTGGGTTCTTTCACTGATGTATACAAAAGTGGTACTCAAAAACTGAGACAAGTAAAGAGAATAATCATTCATTATGTGTACAATATGAAATATTCCCCTGAAATGTTTGCTGTTCTAATGTGGGAGAGGTTGTAAGAGGTAGGTTAGGTTAAAGCCATGAGCAGAGCTGGCAGGATTTCCCCAACTCTGGGCATTTGTTGTCTGATGGCACAGTTAGCACCTTCTTCTCTTATCAGGTGTCTCTTCATCAGACTTGTCAAAACTCTTAGTGACTCCAGTTTCCCAAGCTGAGGCAGATATCACTTGTCAAGAGATGCCAATTATTTTGTAGCCAATGAAATGAAAGTGTGTGTGTGTATGGTGTGTATGTGTATAAATATGTAGTTGCATGTTTTGGGGGAGTGGAATGTGTCAGATCACTAGGTTATATCACCTACAACCAATTTTTTTTTGGTGGAATCTTGAGAAAGATTATTACCACCTAACAGTTGAGTAGTGGTGAAAAAATAGAATGTTGAGAACCATGGACCTAACTAGCAATGGCAATTCTTGTGCCTGGCATCCAGTGCCATTAATGATGTGGGTAATGCACTGTATAGTTTTTAGTCCTTACATAGTCCTGACTTTTCATATTCTGTACCTGAACTTATGCCATAAACTTTGAATTTACTCTCCTCCACTTATCTAAATCCCATTCCTCTTTCAAGACCAATCACAAGTGGCTTATCTCTCATGGGTTTCCAGGCTGCTTTAACTCACAGTGGTTTCCTTTCTACTGAGCTCATGGGGCATCGTCAACTAGAACATTTCTCTGACTATTCCAGACTGCTGTTCATGTATTTTACCTTGAATTGGTGTTGTTGATTTAATTTTTATTTTCATTAGCTTCTTTGGGAGTTGTTATTTTCTTAATGAGAGTGCTGGAAGAAGGACATCATACCTTAGACTCATTCGCTCAGACATCAGCCATATCAGTCATATCAACACCAGCTTCCATGTTTGTAACAGGAATTATGAACATGGAATTATTTTATAGTCAGTGAAATGAATTATGAAGCATGATTTGATTGGTTATAAGACAATTGGTGGCAGACAAGACATAGGTACTGCTAATCTTTGCTAGCTCACATAAACTATGTGCCCCTAAACACAGAGCAAGACTTTGCCTCAGTACTTGGAAAATGCAAGGTGAAAGGTTTGATCACTGAACCCACAGAAATCATGCCATCCTTCTTTTTCTTCCCATTTGGAGGCTACATCCATGTCCTGTGATAGGAGCTCCAGATGTATTATTTAATTCTCACAGTGTCTTTGAGTTAGCTACTGCTATTTACAGATGGCTGAATAACTTAGAGGGTTTGAGTAAATTGTGCTAGAACTTGGCCAGTCAAGATGGAACATTAATTGAACACAGATCGGGGTTACAAAGAGAGTTTTCATCACTGCTTTCCACTATACTGAGCTCCCATTGTGTATCAGTTCATGATTCAGTTCCAACTTTACAGTGCTTGATCATTCTTATCGCTGAATTGCTGCCATTTCTGTGTTAATGTCTTTCCTTGACTGAAGCATCTTTTTAGATATTTGGATCTCATAGTTGCAACCCAGAATGGTTATAGTTGGCTTCTGTGGGAGGGAAGTTTTATGGATGGTAAATAGTAGGGGGGCATGTGAGTTGTTTCTAATGGTCAAACAATGCCACTGATGATAAAACAGCTAAATGCTCTGTTCTCCATTACTTCTAATATGTGTGCATACACATGCACACATATATGGACAACCCAGTTCCTTGGAAGTCAAAAGTAATTGAATTTTATTTTCAGTGGAGTGAAATGCAATTATATGTTTCTTCACCTACTTTTACTGCTGTCTTAGCTTTTACCTGTACAATGAAGTAGCAGCATCTTCTATTGAAATTCCATCTATTGAGATAATTCAAATGTGGGTTTCTTGATATACCATGGCAATTGGACAGTTACTTTGTAGCAAGGGACTTTAGAAATTAGCTAAGTGTAAAAAAATGCCTGGGTTTCTTCTGGTGGGTGTGCCAGTTCTTTCAGCTGTTCACGAAACAGGATGTAAGGAGGAATTGTTCAAAAATGAGAGCATGGGGTGAGTTTTGGCATCAGGTATCACAGATTCTATTTTTGGTTGTGTTTCTGGATTACTAATTTAGAGTGAATAATTTTCCCTCAGTATTCTCATCTGGATGGTGAAGAAATGATCCATGAAAATGTTTCCTTAACCAACATTTGGGTTTACTATCTCTGTCTGACACTTCCCAAGTTAACACTATCTTAAGACTGATGACATGAGTCAACCAACACTATGGCCTAATGGAGTGATTTGAGCCATCAGAGAATCCTGGCTTTTCCTGATGTCTACATTTTTTAAAAAATTAATCTACATTAAAACATTCACCCCCATTTGGGTGCATATCAGGAGTTGCTTGGGAGCTTGTAAACAGTGATGGTTCGCTCACAGGAGAACTGATCTCTAGGGGAAGGTCCCCTGAGCCTGCATTTTCAAAGAACTCCCCAGGAAACCATAAAGCATATCAGTGATCAAGGACTGCTGGTTGCACCATTAACCAGCCCAGAAATCGTCCATTCCCAAGTTTTCTCATGATAGTTACATAGCTCTATTGTAGGTTTGATGGATTTAATAAAAACACAGAATGCCCAGTTAAATTTGGATTCCCCCCCCTTTTTTATTGATTACACACACACATGCACACACTCACATTTTACATTGTTGTGTACTCTGAGGCTCTCCCACCACCAAGTAACTTGTGAACCATCATCTTGATCTCTTATGCTCATCCCTCTCCCTTTCCCTTCTCCCTTCTCCTTCCTCCTCCCTCCTCTGCTATGTACATTTGTTCTATTTTCAGTTTTAACTTTTTCTTATCCTTTTGTTTGTTTTTCCTTCATCCCACATAGAAGTGAGACCATCCGGTATTAAAAAATATATACATTTGAATTTCCAATTAGCAGTGAATATTTTTATGCAGACACATGTCCAATGCAGTATTTGTTTCTTCCTTCTTTTCATCTGGAACCTCCTCATGCCCAGAAAGCAGGACTTAATTCTTTCACAGGTGCTAATACCAAGGGGTGCAAAAGGATCCTAAGACAAAGAGGAGTTTGCAGAGATTTCTGTCAAACTTTATCTTGCATCATGGTCCTTTTGAGGATCATTTTATTAGAAAGAAATTCAATCTTTTTTATCTTTCCTTTTGCTTTCCTTTGTTTTCGTCCTTTCATGTTACATTGTGCCAGCACTGTATTCACTTTTATTCCTTAAATAAATTGAAGGTTTTTTTTTTTTTTGTTTTTTGTTTTTTAAGAGTGCAAAGGAATTTAGCCACATGGCTCCTATTAAGCCATCACTTCATGTGGAAATTTATTCCAGCATTTCTCATGCAGGTGAAACCACCTTCTCCTAAATTGCAGAACTTTATTTTGATGTGAGGATTTTAAGGAATCTAAACCTTCCCCACTGACCAATTTGTTGTCATCCCAAATAGTTACTTTTCCAAAGGGAATATTTTCCACTGTAGTTGAATTGCATCTCTTTAGTCTCCTTTGGGGGTGGTTGGGGGGGTTACCCAGGACATACCAGGTTAGATAAGGAGGCATAGACATTGGCAATTGTCCAAAGAACAGATGAGGTCAGTGTCAAGAACACCTGAATTCATGTGCACAGAAATTGGTCTCTGGGTACCTCCCACATTTATTATTGGCCAACTCAGCAGAAAGGCCTATGGCCCTAGGTAAGCAAAATTGTCTTTTTGGCATTTTATGTGCATGTGTACATGCCTATGTTTGTGTGTGTGTGTTAGTAGATGTGATTGTTATGAGTTTAATGGGCACACTTACTTGTCTCATGAACATGGTAGGTTCTAGCAGGGCCTATAACTACAGGTGGTTGTAATTGCCTAGGAAGCAGTTCAGCTGACTAGACCTTATCACTGATTGAGGGTGTCTCTTCCCAATATTTGCTCTCAGTTTGTACCATCTCACAGAGAACTAAAAAAATGAACTTAGATCATCCTACACAATCTTTATGTCTAAAACAAGTCCAGTGTTTTATGGCAGGAACATATTGAATGTGTGATTTGATACTGTAGGTGACTTGGGAGGGGGGGTGTAGGCGGATGGAATAACAGACTGTTCCTTAGAACCCCAAGTTCCCAGTTTCTGGGACTGCTCAGTTCTCATGGAACTATTGCTTCAAACTCAAAAATAGAGTCAAACAAAAATAGATATTTTTGTTTCCCCTTCAAAATCATTGTTTTCAAGTGAATGAAGGGTTTCTGCAGCTCCGGAAAGGAAGTTCCCTTTTGAATCACCTTTCCAGCCAGTGCCTATTTGGTTGGAACTGTGGGAAGATGACATGAGGCTAGCACTTCAACCTTCCTGGTGGCAAGGCCAGACAAAGGGTCACTCAATGGAGTCATCAGAGAAGAACAGCTTGGCTCCTGCCTTTCCCAAACCAACTGTTTCCAGTCATTTCTGATCAAAATCCCTGAACTGTACCTCCCTACCCCAGGGCTATGGGCTGAAACACCCATACCTCATGGCAGTCATTTCAACCCTTAAAGTTAGAGCTACAGAGAATGAGGATTTTGGGGATGGGGAGACAGAATGGAGTCCATTTTTGCTCTTTCTCAACCACAGCTTAGCCATAGTTTGGTGCTAAGCCCCTTCAATGTTGAGTGGCAAATTATTTATCTTATAATGAAGTGATAATACTCCCTACTTGGCTGGGCTTTCTAGAAGATTAAGACAAGCAATGTATACTCAGTGCTTAGCACAGTGTCTGGGAGGGACTTGCCTTTAAGGAGTTCAGTAAACCTTCCCACTTGCCTTTCAAACACCTTTCGGAAAGGCACATGGTAGAACTGGGTAGGAAGTTTATTGCACAAATTCTCCAAAAGATTATTCACAGGCCTGTTTAATGATATGCTACTCATCCTCCAATTTAATAATTCACCACTGAGTTCTCCAACACCCAGTCCTGAAATAAAATCATCTCCTTTTACTCAGTCTGTGTTGCATTTGAAAGTCTGACTGTCAGAGCCAGCCTGAAACCCCTCAGCAAGCTCTCAGCACTCATGCTTTCTTTCAGATCTGCTCTTACTTGTATGATGTGTGTTTTCTTGGTGTCCTTTCAGGATAAGAGTGGTGCATTTTCATCACCATGGTTATCTTCTGATGCCCCCTCATTTTTCACCATCTTTCTCTATTAGGTCATAGCAGGCAGACATGTTACAGTTTTTATTATTTGCTGTCTCCCAACACTAGACAAAGTGACCTACACTTAAAAAGTGCTAAATATGACCATCCTTTAGTGTGTCGACTGAACTCGGAATTTTTTGTGTCATTAAGTTCTCTTTATATTGAGACATTTATTTTATATAAAAATGCATAATTTACCATATAGTCTTTTAAGTTATATCTGTAAAGTATTTCATAACTATATTGTTGAAGAATTTTTAAATTCTAATAAAAGTCTTACTATGGAAAAAAAAAGTTCTCTTCACACCTTCCTTTCCTCCTTTGACATGTAATTAACATATTACCCGTTGGTAACATTCTTTCAAGAAAAGCAGAAGTCTCTCTCTTTTTTTAAATTTTTTTTTTAAATCGAATTTCTCAAATAGTGATAGAAATGGTTGTATCTTTGGTGGGTAGATTCATGAGCCTTTTTTTTCATTGTCATTTTGTTTGATTTTTTTTTTTTTTTTTTTTTTTTTTTTTTTTTTTTTTTTTTTTTTTTTTTTTTTTTTTTTTTTTTTTTTTTTTTTTTTTTTTGGTATGTTGGATTTTAAACTCCTTGCAAATTGGCAGCTTTCCCTGTTAAACCCATTGCTTGCTCAAAAGCAGCAACTCTCTGTTGCATTGCAGAATGGCTGTTGGAGACACACCTTGAAAGTGTCCTAGCTACACGTAAAAGAGCATGGAGGCTCTGTGTTTCACCAGAGCAGATGGATCCTTGACATGAAATTCAGACCAGAAGCATGGGTTATGCATTTCTGTTTAGAGAAGAAAAAAAAAAGCTTTGTCCATGTGCACTCCTGATCTTATATATTGTTATTCCTCTAAATATAGCTCAGGACATTTGTCAGTGAACTACTGAAGCTCTTGTTAAAAATAAAATGGCAACTCAAATCTCAAAATAAATCGGGAGCAATTTGTAACACGTTACCACCTACATCTTGCATTTTAGCCTGGTAAATCTGAGATCCATTTGGTGACCCCATTGAAATATTTCAAGTGCTGTCGTCTCTTATCATTCTGAGGTTGGAGCATGCTGTTGAAGCAGAAGACGACACAGCTGAATTGATGTCTCAGATATTTTTGTATTTTGTCGATGTCTATACAAGTGGAGGAGAGGATGTGACACGATTCATCTTAAATGACACCTGGTCCAGTTTCTTCTGTAGTTTCCCCACCACAGAATTGTTGCATTTGGCCAAGTTCAACGCATGCGCAGACAGCATGCTGGCCACAAGCCCCCAGGCCTTTGAAAGAATGAACACTGAGTTTTATGAATTCCCCTCAGCTGTGCTCCTCTTGGATACTCTGCTTCCGAGGCAGTAGACTCTTACAGTCAGTTGATTACACACCAGAACCCATTCCCTGGCTTCAAGACATGTGTTCTACACCCCTTGCTGTCAATAGGACTTGAGGGAGAAGGTCAAAGACAGATGTTTATTCAGCAGAGGGCAACCATAGACTTACGAAAGCCCCTCAGACCCTGAGTGGAGGGGAAGAGGGCCAGGTAGCACTTTCATTTGGGGGCACTTTGCCACCTTCTATTGTCACCTTTTGTGAAGGGACACCCAGTTTGTTGTTTCCTTGTTTTTTTAATTACAACACACCTGTGGTTATGATTATGATGATTATTCTAGTCTCCATGTAACCAGTCAGAAAGCTAGTAAAAATTCCACTGCACCATTTTTGTGACCAGTGCCAGAACAGAATTACCAGCGTGTTCCGTTAATGAGGCCATGTGAAAGCAGATTGCAAACATTATTATCACATGAGAGCATCTTCATATGTCTATAATCATTTTGAGTAATAATGGCAGCAGCAAGTGATAACCAATGGATGATAAACCAAAAATAGATAGCCACGTGGCTGTCTCCAGGAAGTCACCTTGTGGACAGAGGCGCAGTGGAGAGAGGATGCATTGGTTTGACTTCCAGGAAAAGACAATAGATGCCACAGGTAGTGGGAGGAAGGACTGTCACAAACCTACTTTAAGGAACTCTGATTATATCACATGTTTTATGTGGCTAGATTCAGGAGCATTCTTTTATGAAAGCTGCATTGCATCTGAGTACAGAGATGTGCAAAGACATAAGCAGTTCTCTTAGAATGTGAGGCACTGCAGCTTGTCAGGGTACTGAGTGTATCGCTGACATCAGGATGGCTTCCCCTGCTCCTCAGACCCAGATGGGCATACAAGACCCATCTTTTTCCTACAAATCTGGGAAATTGTGCGCAGAAGTCACACATTCCTCCCTTTGGAACCTCTTACCTTCACATCTTCCCCTGAAACTTTGATAGAAATCAGCTTCTGTAAAACACTTTGAATTCCTGAGATGATTACCCTCTGCAGTGAATCTCACTCCTCTCTGCCTGCCTCTAGGGAAATGGTCCTTCCAGCTGGTCTCCATGGGCCTTGAACTCTTTCTTCCTGAAGCCGGCCTTGAAGTCAGTAGGAGTCGAGTAGCTGTGCGCTGGCTGGTGGGAGAGGGAGCTGCATTGGAGAATCAGGGATCATTCTGCTTATCAGGATTGCAGTTTTCACTCTCACTTTAAATGCAGACATACTTTTATTTTGAAATGTGTACCTGCTCTTGCTTAAAGAGAACATTATTCTAGCTTTTAAGGCTACCCTCAAAACCTCCTTGTTTATGTAGAGTAGACTGTGACAAGCAGGTTTACCCAGGCAACTAGTACCAGGATCCGAGGACTGGACTTATATCCATTTCCTTGAGGGGTGGAGGCAGGAGGTTTGAGGTCAAAAAATTTACAAATGACCCCTGATGTACCTGCTCCCTTTACCCTAATATCTCATTTTCTGGCTTCCTGGAGAAAATTACTCTCTTTCTCAGGGCCTCAATTTTCCTTATCTCTGAAGTGGAACTACAACTCTTAGCTCATAGGGCTATTTTGAAGATGAAAGGGCACAATACTCTTAAGCACTCTCTGGTTCACCTTAATTGCTTAATGGCCCGAGTCCTTTGCCATTATCTGGTCTGTTCCTGTGACAGTACATTTCTGCCAAATGAAGACAGAGGTCTAGAGGGCAAGGGTGGACAGGGTCTTCTTTCAAAGAAGCATCACTGGAATACCAATGAATAGCCCTGCACATATATACACCAGTCGTCCAGACTGACTTGGGCGTGGTGTCTTTCAAGGCAGAGGCTGCAGAGATTTCCTAAAGTAAGTCTCTACCAAAGGGAAAGCTTGGGTCACTTGGAGGTTTGGCATTGAACGTCCCCCAGTCTGCTTCGGGTTGCCTCTGTTTTGTCACTCAGAATTGCATCTTGTCTTTCTGTTTTTAGTTGTTTGGATTTCTCCCAAAGCATTTGTGGCTAAAATTCCTTTTGGAACTCTGAGCTGCCTTTTTCTACATAAGCTTTGGATTGGAATCAATAGAATGTCAAGATGCCGGGCTCGTTCAGCCTGATAGCAGGTGGGTGTCTGCTGGACAGTATGCCTGATTTGCCTGACAGGAGCAAATTTAGGCCAGGATTAATGAACCAAGGAAGGTGCTATTGGTTTTGCAGGGTTTCTGCAGCATTTTCAGAAGTAATTTTGTTTTCTCCTTTGAGTGGAATCTTGTTTGCTCAAGAAATGCGTTCATGTGTGTGTGTACACATTTATTATGGCACTGAGCTGATTTATATTTGGAAAATAAGATTCATACACACACCTAAAAATCTGGCTCATAAACTTAAATAGAATTTAGTTTAACAGTTTGGCTCAGTCTGTTTAATGTTCGAGAAGAAAACACTCAAATGCTGAATAAATTGCAGAAGTTTTTGTTTACACTCATTAGGACAGATACTTGTTATATTTCTGGCTGAGATTAGAAAATAATGGGTCAACAGAAGAGATATCATCCAGGTGATTGATGAAGTTAGATGGAGAGTCAAGCACCACTGTATTTGCATTTTGATGATGCTATGTAGATGACATTGAACATTGAGAAAGCCATCTACTTTATGATCCTACCCAGCCTGGGTCTTTTCTTTTTTACATATCCTGGAGAAAAAGACTGTAACATGCAAGTAGTAGAATACCTGGTAGGCATTCCAACTGTGACTTTCTGACTCAACAGTAAAGGGAAAGTAAACCTTCCAAATGGGTCTGATTTCTTCCATATTTAGTCTTCAGTTGATTTTTTTTTGTTTTGTTTTTCTTACTCTGTCTTGCCACAAACTTTCTCTGATTTCAGCTTTTCATTTCAAATAAACTCAACTCTGGAACTCAGACTTCCTAGTCGTTGACCGTGAATGCCCTTGGATTTCCCTGGACCTCACACAGTGGGATGGTATTAAACATCCTGATCTAGATTTGGGCAGATGATGACTAAAATGGAAATGAAGCTTATGCAAATTAGTTCCATTTGTTTGGAGAAGGTCCTGGGATTCTGATATTCCAGATTCTATAACAGAGCAAGCAGTGCTCTGAATGACAAGTCCATGATTTCTCATGGCACATTTTGGGAAGTTACTGATACCCAGAGAATACCAGACTCTGTAGTTAGTGGTCTAGAAAGGAAAACAATAGTACTGAGTCCCAGTTCAAACAGTTCAGAAATGTCTACCACATCTTCTTAGTAAATTCTACCATGTCTCCTTTTCTTAGAAGAGAATGGTACCCTCCAGGCGCTGGTCCTCATGGGTGTACATAGTTGTTAATAAAGACTTCCATTTTCTTTTGGAATTAAGCATTAAATTATTCCCATGCAGTCATCACATTGCATACATTTTATCCAGTTTGTTTTGCAGTGTGAATTTATTTTAAAAATAGATATTTTGTTTTTGGTAAATGTATTCTCCATCTAGTTAACTCTTTTCGCTCATTTCTTTCATTTTAATTGGTGTTTTATAACATTGCTTTAGAGCACAGTGTATGATTCCAGTGTGTATACGATTGCACCTCTTCAGATATATGTTGCTGTATCACACCCACTGTCATTGGGCCCCCATTTAAAATGGTAAAAGTGGGCTTTTATTTACAAGAGAAACATGATTTGTGTTTAAAATCCCTTTGCCACATATCACTTGAATGAGAAACTTGGGGTGATTTTGCAGTTATTTTTTGTATCCTCCCATCCACAGCAAGTATCTATGACATGTGTTTCTGTTATATTGTTTCATCCTGCATTGTAACCCTTCAAGGCATGGAATCATGCTATGGAAGAGAGCTCAGGCTACCAACAAGGGTGCCACTTGACATTAACTTGTAAGCTTCCATAAAATGAGCGACAAGGGTATCTTTTCATGGAGTTCCTAGTTCCTAGATTTGTTCATCAGGGGTTGCCAACGGGGAATACTCTCAGTTCAGTCTGTAATGGAAATCATATAGTTTTGAGAAGAATAATTCATTCCAAGTTTTTAGGCCATTTTTCTGAGTTTAATCTTTTCTGCCTCTGTGTTGTACATAAGAAGTCTTTTGGGATTACTACTTTTTTTTTTTTTTAAATATAAATGAGGGACTATTTATATAAAACAGTACCTCTAATGATGGAAGATACTTAATAATAGCTATCATTCCATATTACATAGCAGACTATATTTTGGCCCTTCATTTAGATCTATAAGTGGTGGAAAGTAAAAATAAAAGGAGGTTTTATATCTTTATATTCAATAGCCAGATGAGCATTACATTTATACATATGCAATGTAACCATATGATGATATTATTGTGTGTAAGGGATAATTGTGATTTGTTTCAACTTAGAAACCTGGATGAAAGGATAAAAGAAAGAAAAGGAAAGTAAAAGAAAGTTTGAGTTTCAAACTTAAGAATGAGATAGAAATTATTTGCTTGGTATCCGTTGGAGTCATTTTTCAACCTCATTGATTTTCATATATATTTAGTGTTTAAGGTATTTAATGTTAAGTGTTTAAGCAGCAGAGTTAAGCCCCCTAAAATCAAACCAGTCTGTGTTAAATATGACATGTGTTAGTATCGATCATTGGTAGGTGACTTAACGTCTGTGGACTCAGTTTCCTTATCAGTATAATGGGTGTAACCAGAGAACCAACCTCATAATATTACTGCAGAGATTAAATGAAGACGTCACAAGAGGTGTCTGATGTATGCTTAGATACTCAAAAAATAAAGTGTAGCCATTATGTTATTAGAATGTTTTTTTATGATATACATCATAGAGAAGTACATTAGTCCTATTTGATGCAATTGTGGTGATTAGCTGAGCTGTTAATGCACGGATTTATCTGGCTAAGTAAGAGTTCGGTAACATCTAGCTACTTTATTATGAGTTTCATTGTGATGAAAACATGTAACTTTGAGAGACGTTAAATCATGACTTTAAAAATAGGTATCATTTCTGGGGTTCACTGTATGTTAGATGCTTCTTATGTTTTACTGTACTTTTCTATAATTGTATGATTTTCAGAGTGTAAATTATACATTTCCCTATTCAAGTTGGGAGGTGAAAGTGAAGCTTCCTCCATACTCCACTTATCTAAGCTAAAAAGTCATCTGAAGGAAAAGGACTTAGAAAATTCCCTATGAGGATGGAAGTTGCCCTTGGGAAGGGTTACATGGTCTAGAACTACTGTGCAAAAACCACTGGAGGATATTCTGTATAAGATACTGAGAATAACTGACAAAGACCCATCCTGAAGGTTAGCTACTCTTTCCCATGTCTTCCCAAAATCAATGCTGAAGGGTACTTACTCATGATAAATTAAGTTCAGTTAACTTTTTTAGTCTTCATCACCATATTTAGCAAAGCTAAAAGAATGAGAACCAGCGTAAAAAGTTCCTTCATATTGTGAAGTCAGAAATTCAGGAAACAGTCGTAACCCACTGAAAACCCTTGATGTGGGTGCTGGCTGGGTAGGTCAGCTAGTAGTAGCCACTGAGAAGGTGGGGTTCATGCAGGGAGACACAGGTGGGCACTCCGCCCCACAAACAGAATTTCCAAGTGGGTCAAGGTGGTCAAGTTTGGGAGCAGAATAAGCCTGCTCTGCAAGGTTAGTTGGTGCCTCAGACACACCCAAAATTGGGCAATCAAGGCCATGGGCTGTGACCTCAAGCCCCTCATGGGAATCAAGTCAAGTTCAGAGTTGCTGGCCTGCTAGGAGAGTATTTCTTCCAGGACATTGTGCAGGGAGGAAAGCATAACTTCTTTAGGGAACACGAGTCTTACCACATTGATTGCAGTGTTCCGGAGCAGTTACCTTCTTAAAAATCAAGGAGAAGAAAAAAGGGATTTTTCCATAAGCTGATCAGCATCCGCCAAAGGAACGTTCAGGAGTAGGGAGCATTGGCATTCGTTGTCTGTTACTGCTGGGCCCTGTGACGCATGCACATACATGTCTTTGTTCATGCAATGGGATTAATTCATTTATGTCTCAGAGAATAAACTCTCCCTCTTTTCTCACCCCTGAGTTTCCAGTCTCATGAAGGCTTCACAATTACATCCTCTATTGTCTTATCCTCTCTATGTAAGTACAGCTGAATTAGGGGTCTTCAGCCACTTGCCTGGAAAAATGCAATTGTCTAGTATTTGCAAAGGATGAGGAAATGCCTTTCATGAATGGGATGAGGCCATATTGCTCATATCACGAACCAGGCCATATTGCTATTGACTCAGGGCACTGCATTTACCTCCTTGTTAAGTCATTAGAAGAAGATAATAAAATGAGAAAACAAATGCTGAAAGTTTCGATGAGAAACACGTGAGTGCCAAGGAGAGTCACGGTAGCCTTGTTTTGAGGTGCCTTAAGTTCTCGTTTTCTCCAAATCTTTGAACCTCTAGCACCTAGGTTGGGATTTCTTCCTGAAGCATTTCTGTCATCCTTCCCTGTCTTTCAAGACCTGACAATATGCCCTCCAGAGCCACAGAGGACATTCTTCTCGGTTCCCGCGCCCGCCTTCTCCGCTCACTGCCTGAGTTCAGCAGAGAATTACTTACTGTGCAGAGGCTGTCCGCGCCGCAGATGCCAGCTAACACAGGCGTCTAAGTGGTGCTGAAAGCTGCTTTATGAGCCTTGCAGAGTCGGTGTGCATGTCTGCAGCTGCACTTCTGTGAGAATACTGCAGGGGAGGCAGCACTGGCCCCACCTCAGGCAGACCTTCTATGAGGCTTTTGTACTCCCCCTGACTTCACATTGCACATGGGGAAGCATCCTGAAAGCAGGGGAGAGAGGGGCTGACAGGGAGGGCAAGGCAGAAGCCATGAATAAAGGTGTGAGAGGACCAAGAGGCAGGGGGTCCAGGCAGCCTCTGTGGCAGGATGAAAGGATATTTAGCTGAGAACCAGGAATTGTGCTGGGCATTCAGTGGTGGACATATCACATGACCTTGAACCCTGTTTTCCTTATTTGTATAATGGTGGTTCAGATTCCTACCTGCCAGGTGGGTGAGATCAGGGTTGATGATTAGATGATTTTTGTCAAGTCATCTATCATCCGCACACAGTAAGAATCCCCTGTCCACGAGCTTTTCCTGGCTATTTCTTCTCAAGTTGGACTGAGCATCTGGCCGCTGGGTTGAAAGAGCTAGTTCAAGATTGTTTGCCAAGTGTTTGATTTTTCTTCCTTTTTCAGATTTGGCTTACCAGGGACTGTCACTTTCTAAGACAGTATTTGTATGTTTGGTCTGCCTTTCCAACTCAGAAGGGGCTCATAATCTTTGGTTATAATGGGAACACTAAAATTATCCCCAGTGGAACGCCACACACCTTTTTATTTCTGACCACAAGTGTGAGACAAGCTTATTGTAGATAATTGGAAAAATCCAAAGTTGAAGAATAAAATAAGCAGACACTGTAATTGCAATATACAGAAAGAATCCTCTGTGTGTGTCTGTGTGTGTGTCTCTCTGTGTGTGTATGTGTGGTAGGCCTGAGAATAGAGATAATGGGTACTTTATTATGTTTTATTTTACTTAGTATATTATTTTAGGTTCTGGATTCTGTGAAATAAAATGGCAGAAGTGTTTTATTTTCTTCATATTTAGATATATCTAAATTACAACAGACTTGATAAAGAGAAATGAGCCAGGAGGGGCCTGGACTGTCATCTGGTCCTGAATGAAAGTCAGTGGTCTAGGTAAAAAAAATGGGAAATCAAAGATGACTGGTTGCATTTCCCCTGCTTTCCACCATCCTGCATTTGATGAGGAATACTTGATAGACATAATTATATATACATTTTCCTTCCTTAATTTTCTTCAGATTATCAATACTTTAGCATGCTTAGTGATCAGTGATAACGATGGCAACCTATTTTTATATCATTAAGACCCGTGGCATTGTTTCTACAAAGTACATGATATCTATACCTATATCTATACATGCACACAATATATACATAATGCACACATAATATAAAGTGTTATATATGTCATCTTATTGTACATATGTCATAGATATACCTGTAATGTATTTAATTCTTCTTACTGACGAGAAAAATTAGACACAGTGAGGTTAAGTAACATTCTAGGAGGTCACACACTAAGTGATGGAACCAGGTGTTAATCCCAAGGGTTTGAGTTTCCATTTGTTCTACGCTGACAACATGGACAACGCTGATATAAGAAGCAATGCCCAGTGAGTGGGCATCAATTACCGTTATACAAGATGATGAAGTTCTGGAGATCTGCTGTGTGGCATTGTACCTCTAGCTAAAAATTCTGATGTGTACTCAAAGCTCATATATATATATATATATATATATATATATCTTTTTTTTTTTTTAGAGACTAGGTCTTGCTATGTTGCCCAGGGCTGTCTCAGACCCATGAACTCAAGTGATTCCTAGCCTCAGTCTCCCATTACTTGGATTATAGACACGTGCTACTGCACCCAGCTATTGAGCTCATTGTTATTACCATAACAAATAACATTTTAAAAAGAAAAATTGTGGCCCCAAACTCACCTCAATGAATATGACAATTTTTTCACAATTTATTGAGTGGAAAAATGGGGTTTTGTTATATATTCAAAGTAAAAAAGTTAAAGACAAAAAAGGGGCATTTCTTTTTTAAAGAACAGTTACAGTTAGAAATGCAGACAAGTTCTCAGGGATGTCCTGGACCTGAAGTTGTTTCACTGATGGTCCCATTGTTTGTTTGTGTAGTGGGCTAAGGTATTTCACAAAACCCAAAGAATAAGTAAGTCCTATCCAGAAGGTTTACACAGGAAGGTAGCCTGTTTCTTATGGAGAGTAGGTAAGTCAAAAACAAAACAAACAAGCAACAACAACAAACTCTGAAGTAGCTTTTGCATGTTGAAAAGAGAGCTTTTGTAGTTTTCCTTCCTTTATAGTTCAGTCTCTCTTGGCTGTCAGGAAGACTGGATTATTTCACATAATCAGAGGGTGACTTGGTATTCTGTTAGGCCTTAGACAAGGTGTTGGAATTTCCAGTGTGGCCATCGAATGAGGAAGCTCAGTTTTACTTGTTTTTGAAGTGAACCTTGAAAAAAAAGTCCATCAGCATTTTAGGAAAAAAGATTCCAGGAGAGTTAACCTTGAAACTGCTTTGTCATCCAGCTCGTAGCTGGCTCAGAAATGAAGAGAAAAGCAGGGCACATCTTGGTCTCTGTGATTGGCACCAACAATAGACACCTGCGTGCCAGTGTTCCAGAGAATTCCTGCAGAAGAGATACTTCTCCTGTCGGAGATTTTTCTGACTTGTTTTGTTTGCTTTTTTGATGTGTGAGCTTGTGGTTTCTGGCTTTCTTCACCACCTAAAGCAGAAAAGCACATTGGAGTTTAGGTCGTTTTAAGGGGAAGTTGCTCTTTAAGTTCTAACTATTTTAAGAAATTAAAAGACTTGACTGTGGAACTTTTTTCTTTTTTTTAAGTGTAGGACTGCACTCTGTCTCTCTCAAACTCTGCCCTGGGTCAGACTCAGCAGACAAATGCAAGCTGTCTTTTCAGATGTGGTCACAGTTGACAGTTCAAAAGAAGAATAGCAGAACCTCTAAGACTTGAAATATAAATCCTTCTCTGGCTTGAGAACTCCTATCTCAAAGATGATATTAAAATGAAAATAACAATCTCTTTTAAGCATACCTTTCTTCTGATTAAACAGTACTCATCAGGCTATACTGTCTCAGTCCCTCTTGTGTCATGATCACTGAAGTTCACATGGCAAATACTGGAGGAAGGTTCTCGAAGTTTTGTGCTTTTTCCCTTTAGCTTTCATTTTATTGATGGTAATGGAATTAAATACATTTTTTTTTTTTGGATTGAAACAGATGTGATTACTTCCATGCTGAATTTTATTTTTCTAGTTCTACAGTGAACTGAAAATTAATGATTATGGGGACTCTTACATTTTCCTTTTTCCTCTTCATATGTTGTTCTGGCAAAGACATTCATTATATTAAAGTCATTATTATTAATAAAAAGATGAACGTACTTCCAGTTCAATCAGGATTTCAGTAACCGGATAGAGTGCTTTACTTGAGTGGCCTCTTGGGGTTCTCTCGTCTCCCACCCAGGTGGGTACTGCTGTGTCATTAGTGGTTTTACACTGGCAAGGAGCCGGGGTCTCTCACATTCAATGCCTCGTCCCTTGTCTGGACTTTTTAACTGAGGCATCAACAGTTTAAACTGATAGCTCTCTGCAGTGGTGCTGTGCTGTGTACTTTTAGGTAAATGAGTTATCAGGACTGTTCATACCCTTCTGCCATTAACTTCCATAACCATCACCTGTGGTATTGCCCCTCCCCAAGATTGTACATATGTTGCCCAGTGGTTATGCACATGTATGAGTGGATAGACCTGGGCCTAGAAGGAGAGGATTAAAGGTCAACATCACTGTGGGAAGGGGAGGACATGACAAGAATGGGAGAATACCAAAGAGAGAACCCAGAGCAGGAGCGTGAAGGCTGCTGGGAGGCTGGAGTGCTTGTTTACATCCCAGTCCCACCTAACCCCTGCCTAGCCTGTTTGTTGGACATAAAATTGGCCCAGCCTCCTTGCTTGGTGTGGTTGTGTACCAGGTTCATTGAGAACATTAAAGCCTGTAAATTCCACCAAAGGTTCCAACATTCTTGTTTAGTTGTTAGAACTGATGATGAACCTCCCCAGATTGGGATGGCTGAAAACAGTCCTGTAACAGGTACAGCAGCATCTTTGCCCTTAACTCCCAAATGCCTGTGGTAGCTGCCATCAGGGCTGTTAAACATCTATGCTGATACGGCAAGTAACCTGGGCTGAAGAGGTGGTCCAATGCCCCTGTAGACAGTTCCATTCTGGGGTAAGCCTGGGGATATCTTCCTCTAACCTCCTGTATCACCATGCCCCAAAGGACAGGGCTACAACTCTCAGCAACCTCTCTGTCTCTTGTGAAAGCAGAGTTAATAGCCCGGAGCAGTCTTTGGTATCTAGTGTGCTTATTCATTAACAAACATTTTTCTGTTCACTGCACACAGTCAGCTAGAAATGGAGTGGGTTCCAGGCTTTGTGAAGTAGGCAATGTGCACAAGGCAGCGGGAGCCATGGATGAAAAGATGGTGGCTGTTTCTGAGCTACCGTGTTTACCTAGAGACAGACCTGGATGCAGGAACAGAAGAGGGAGAACTGTCTGAATGGCTGCACCGCCCCCTTCCTGAGTGTGTGTTTCATGAATTATGTTCCCTCCTTCAGACTTGCAGTTGCTATTTTTCCTGAATTGCTGAGTCACCTTGGGCAAGTCACTAACTCACTTTCGTTTCCTCTTTTCCTTTATACGAAAGTGAGAACCTTCCTGGAATCTTGAAACCTCTGTCCTTTGACTTTGGAGAGCCAATGAATATTAACTGCAAAACGCCATGAAGAATCGTAAAGGATACGATTTACTGAAAAGTAGTAACAATGGGGGGGGGGGCACTTCATTTTCATTGGACTTCATTTCCAGTATGAAATAGTACATTTATCAGTCACCAATACAGAAACGATAGTAAGAAATTAGCCTGCAGATGGCAACAAGCCTTCCCTCTGCCAGCCTCAGGTTACTTTGAGTGTTTTTGAGGGGTAGAGACTTTCTTGGACTTTCTAGGCACTGAGGGTTTAGGTAAATGTGGAGCCATTTTGGAAAAGATGAATGAAAGCAATACCAGTGGTACCTTGATGGTGCTGACCCCTTCATATCAAAGAGGTTGAGGACATATCTCACCTCCTTCCAAAACTTGTACGAAGTTCATCGTCCTGTGGGAGTCAGTCTCCAGGCCAGAATTTCTGTGAGAAGGGCTGGGAGATGCAGTCAGAAGAAAGACCATAGCCCTGCTCCTTGGATGGAGAAAGCATTTAATGAATGCTTAAAATATCACTTAGGTAAATGCTTGTGTGCTCAGAAACCCCATCACCTGCAAAACAGGCATCAGATTGTTTGTGCCAATTAATATATAAAACAGGTCATAATAAAGCAAATCTGTGTGTATCTAAAGGAGCAGGAAACTAAATGCTTCTTCTTAATTGTTCTTGATTTATTGAGTGACAGGTGTACCTAGTTACCTAATTTTTAAATGAGGTGTTTAGTCTGGTGAACATATAGCAATTTTACTGCTTAATAAATATTTCATGAGCTAAGTCCTGACTCTTATGGATGTGGAGACTAAAGGGGCATTATGCTTACATAGAATACTGTATACATTTGATATGCATTTATCTTATTACTTTCAACACATACAGCGATCAAGAGGTGAATGACTCACTCCACCAAATTGAAATACCAAACCATAAATAACAAATTGTTTTTTGACCATGTCATAGTACATATTTTTCAATGTAGTTGCTTTCACCTTGCTTGATACGGGTCAGTGACCTACATGTGACTACAAGTAAATGAAAAATCTTTTATTAGAGTATTAAAAAAAATAGGATAAAAATGTATTTCTTAATTTATGATGTTAGTTTATTCCATGATGATGGAAAACAAAAAGAGAAAAGGAAGAAAATGCCTTTAGAGGAACAAGGAGTTACCACCTGGATGTTCCAAGGCTACATTCCTAGTTTATTGCCTAGTCTATCACTGGGGTGCATGTTGGGAGATATCCCCTTTCTCTTCCTCGTTGATCAGGATCGGAAGAACTGGTACACTTGTTCCCTTTGGGGTAAAAGTGCATTTCCTCTGTGAATGAAAATGTCTGGTGGTTAGAATGAAATATTTTCATTGACTTCTTAATCAAAACTAACCCCTTGAAATCTGCAGTGTGTTGAAGGACCTTGCAACTTGCTACATGGTTGGTTAGTTCCATGTGCACAGAGCCTTCCTTGTTAATCTACACCAATACTTTGAATTATACAAATATGTTGCGTTATATTCTCAAATTAGTGCAGAAAAATGCACAAAAGATAATCTTCCACTCTGTGCTGAACCTCAATTCACTTCTGGACATTGGCAGACTTTCCTTTTGTGACCCAGTTGCCACTGGATTATGCTGGGTCTTAAGATCATTTAGGTTAACTTCAAAAGAAAAACAAATTTATTGGACTAGATATCCATATATATTTTTCTATATATTTTCTAATAATACATCTATATATTTTCTCTATCACCTTAACCACCTGGTCACAACTACAGTATAAATTACTGCTAGATCAACTTTTGATTTCTTGGCTTCAAATGGTCAGTCATTGCTTTTTAGACATCTGGTAAAATTTTGCATAATGTTCTATGACATCTATATAATTGCTCTGTGTGGTTTTGTAAGGACCGAGAAGTTCACCTCTGCTTCTTCCTCTTTGTTATTCATATTTTTTCCCCTGTAACTCATCTCCAGACCACATGACAAATAACTTACTTTAAGGCTCATCATATTTTTCATATGATTCTTCCTTAAATACTCTTGAAATACACTTGAAACACTTGATTTGAAAGAATTGAAAAGGCGCTGAGTCAAAATCAGGAAGTGCCAGTAGAGATTTGAAATATATCATGCATTTACTGGTGACCAAATCCCAGGGCTGTTTTTGAGTATTTATAGTCTACCTACCAGCCAATTAATAATATTTTATAGTTCTGAAATCTTTATATCATCTCCAATCCTTAGTCGCTTCATTTGGCTGCCTACCACTATTCACATGACTTTTTGTTATTTGTTGGTTTGTTTTTAGTCTTGGACTGAAATGATTTTACAGTATATTACAGGTACTCACGTTTTAAAATTATACTTGAAAATCCCTATTCATCTAATATGATGATGCTTCCTTTTTAATCAAATTATTTTACGGAGGTAGTTTTCGTTTACAATATTCCATTTTTTAAGGGTATAGGTTCACATCTCTTTATGTTAGCATATCACCCTGGTCACGAAAGCACCGATAGTTCACTGTAGTCCACTGGGCCTTTTCCCCACTTTGGTCCCCAGTTCCTAACCTGGTCACCCCACTTTTACTATGCTACTTATTTAGAATATTCCAGAAGCAAGTTTCAGTTAATCGTTTGTTTCTGAATTTATCCAAAATTATTGTTTAACAGTGTTAACTATAGCTGAAAATATTGTGATTTAAATAATATTGAGAAAATAGTCATGAAACCTAATTGAGAGGAAATGACAACAATGATTTCCTTTTTTTTTTTTTTTTAATCAGAGATAAATTCTCTGCTAGAATGTGCACTCATCAGTCATAAGGTTTTAAGTTGACTCAAGGTGTGGTCTTCTGAAATTCTTTTTTTTAATATTAAATTATTTATATATAAATTTCACATATGCCTCTAGACTTGTTTCTCTGCAAAGTCAGTGCAGCTAGTAGATCAAGTAGTTAGTGAAGAGTAGTCCAGGTTCTGTGATGACAGGCTCTCCCCTCCTGTGACTGAGACTTGCCGCAGATGCTGGTGGCAGGAAGCACGCCTTGTCTGCCCTGCTGGACACCAGCCCCTGCCCTCCCGGATGCCAGCTTCTGCCCTGTCCCTAAAGACATGGCTTCCTTCCTTTGAGCCCCCGGGGCTGTTTTGCAGATAAAAATGCATTTTAAAATAAAAATGTGTCTTGTTTAGAGAACTCACGCTAATACTAATGGGCTGATGTTGACCTCTAACTCCGAATAAGCACTGACCCAGGAAAGATAACAGTGGAAAAAAGAGGACAGAGGGAACAGTCAGACTCCAGAGAATAGCAAAGGAATAAGAGGTGAGGAATTGCCACAGACACGTTCTGTTCACCTCCAGATGCAGGGCTTGACTGAAAAGAAAGTTACAAGTCCACTTAGTAAAAGAAAGTGACGTTTCAGTGGGAGACTGGAAGTGCAGGTCATGATGGACTGACGATAGATGGGTGAGGTACTCTTGATCAGTTCCTCTCTGCGTTTCCTGTTTGCTCTCATTGAAGGGAGAGAAGTGTAGGCAGCTCTCCCTAAAGCTGCAGAGATCTGAGGATTTGTGTTGTGTGGGATGTGACTGGTGTGTGTCTTTCACGTAGGTGGTGTGTGGTGGGCTAGTTTCCTCCATCTGCCCACCCAGGTATCTGTGTGCCCAACTGCCTCCCTCCTGCAAGTCTCAGCTCAGATGTCCTTCCTACCCACACACTAAATCCCTGTTACCCCAGGGATTATACATTTGGAAATTTTCTCTTTGAGGGGTAAAAGAAGTTGAACCCTTAAGTTATTGGGATAACTTTCACATCATTTTCAGCTGACACACAGAATTTTATGCTTGGGCACTTTTAGTTCTAAGTCTTCTTCCCATCTTGAAAGCTGAAAAGAACTAAGTTCTATGCACAAACACTCAAATTGGAAGGTGATGCATATGTGATTGGGATGCAAAGGAAATCATCCTGGACCCTCTGGTCCCTACTCAGACTGAATATCTTTAAAACAGCATAAGATCATAAGATGGGTGAGCAAAGAACAGTCAAGGTAATAACTCATTTAAGGAGAATGAACGTAATTGCATGTTCAAAGGGTATTTATTCTGTGTTTAGGGACCTAGAGTTTTGAAGGCAGAGAAAGAGACTCCACACAACAGACAAGGAGGTCATGATTTAATTCTTAGAGTGAATCTGAAAACTGCAGAGAAGACATCCCCACTGATAAAACTACCCATGGATGATGAGATTTCCCCCCCTTCTCTGCCAGCTACATTCCTCTAGGTCATAAAAGGGGGAGCAGTGATTGCTTCTCTGATAAGTGAAAGCGCAGAAGCTTAGACCATCACTATCTCTTCTACGATTAGTGGAGGATGAAGGGCTGAACAAGGACAGAAACTGCTACACCTCAAGAAAATTCTTTCCTCTTTATTCAGAATCTATGCAGATCAAGGCCGGGCATGGCGGCTCGTGCCTGTAAGCTTCAGCCTATGAAGTGGCTAGTGCCAGGGATCGCGGTTCGAGGCCTGGGGAATTCGCATTTGAGCACTTCCATTGTGACACCAGAACAACACTGGATATCAAGAGTCACACACACTGATGTTTATAGTTGTGTGAATTTGAAAACAGTTGTTCATCATTGTTAAACTTTGTTTCAACAAATCTCAACAGTGAGTTAGTAACATAACATTGAGCTTCTTGGGTTTTGTGAGGCTTGATGCTGTTGACCAGTACCTGAAATAGGCTCAGCGTTGATAACTCAGTAGTTGATTCTGATATACTTTGAATGTCTATTTAGTTGTTGATTTATGTACATATAGACAGAGCTATGAGATGTCATGGATTTCTTTCAAAGATATGGAAGAAAGAATCTTTTGAAATGTGTATGAAAAGAGCTTAGGAATGAATGTCACACTTTTATCCAAGGTATACGTGCCTAACCTATTCAAAGGGCATCAATAGGATTAATATTCAGAATTTCTTTTGAAGACTTAATATAGAGGAGCCTGGGAGTGAAGTCCATAGCTATATTCATAGGGGGATCATTTCTCAATATCAAATAGGCTCAGTGGGGAAACTAGGCCATTCATGGTTCACTGTCTTTTCCTGTCTTCACATCTGTGTTTTCTTGGTGTCACGAAAAGGTTTTGAATGGTTCAGTTGACTGGCAAGAGGTAAGCTTGTTCCTTGCTTGGTGTGTCATTTGGATGCATGTTCTCCAAGTCCCTGGGGCAGGTATGGAGATCCCAGAGATGTCAACAACAGGCATGGGCTGCATTTCACTGATCTTTGGACAGACTTGTGGTTGTATGTCTCAGGAAATTACAGCTCAGTTTTTGACTATTCAGGAAGGGCCTTTTAAAATACTGGTGTCCACCAAACAAATGGTCTCTCCCTGCACAGGGCAGGGAGGATGCCTCTTCCCCAGGGGCCAGGAAATGGACGCCTCTTAGCTTGGGCTGCTGTTTGTTTTCTTGTGTTATCTTCTCTTCCAGATCTGCCTGCTGACAGAGAACCTGTCCTCACAGATTTAGGTGGAGTCCATTAAACAGCCACCCACCCTTCTGTTCACAAGCAATTTAAAATGACCCAAACCTTTCTATCGATATTAAAACAGTTGGCTACTCACTTTTTATGTTTTTGCTTTGTTTTTTTTTCTCTCTTTCTCTTTCTTTTATTTATTTATTTTTTTTTTGAGAAGAACCAGCACATTTGTTTGCTCTTTGTCATGCTTCTTGCCTTATAGAATCATGAGATTAGATACAAACAAGACAGCACTTTTTTTTTTCTTTTTTGGGAAGTAACACTTTAATGTGGAAAAAGAACTTCGGGGTGAGAGAATTTATTTTCTGAATCAGTCTAATGTGCAAGTAGGATAAAAGAATTAAAAAAAAAAACAAAACAAAACAAACAACAACAACAAAAAAAAACACAAAACTTTCACTGTATAAACTCTCCTGCCTATCACCATGGTACCTGGGAGAATTCGGATGTTTCATAGGTGAGCAGTTATCATACAACTGAACAGATAAGACAAGTACCTTGTTATGTGATGTGTTGACTTCCAATTGATTTTAAGCACACTTTAAATGGTAATGAGAATGCCAGACTGGGAGCTAGCATATGGCTGTAACGATTTGATTCACAGAAAGCAAGCAAACACTTAAAAATGATTGAGTTTCATGATAGTAAAGTCAAGGTGAAATCAGATGTTTGAATGACAGAAATTATTTCTTTGCTCTTTATTATTTTTAGCTCTGGCTTTTATTTTATTTTTTTTATTATGTTGCTATGAGAAACATAAAGAGGAAAATCAACATTCACTTTCAAAGTTTGGAGCAAATTAAATTTGAAATAAGGCTTTACTAAAAGGTATGACTGTGTTGGTGTTTTTCAACCCAAATCATCCTCTCAAGAAAATTTAATATGAAAAGTCAATTAAAATATAATAAGGAAAAATGTAGTTCAAGGAGCTGGAAAATGAGAGAAAATGTGTCAGGGCATGAAGGAAAAATGAAGAGAAGCATTAGCTATTTAGAAACTTTGCACTATATGTGTATGTATACATATATTTATATACACATATAAAAACTAAGTATCTCTTATTAATGGGGAGAAATAGGTGAGTAAATTAGATGAGCGATTTGGAGATATTTGATTTCTTTATTAGGAAAGACATCACAGAAGTGCTGTGATAAGCCTGTTCTGTTTATTTGTTCTACTAGATTTATTTGACTGCCATTCCCAGCTAGCAGACAAGTCTTTTTGAGCTGATTTCTTCTTAACCATTTCTTTACTTAGCACAGGAAATAACTAGATGCAGCTCATTTCAAGATATTTAAGGTGTTCACAGAAGTAGTAGGGAGTTTCATCTGTTCACAAGGCACTGTGCTATGCTATAGTTGGGCCACTTCCTCTGTCATAGCCTTTTAAAGATGTATGTGAGTCACATGATAGGTATATGGGTCTGAATTGTCCATGGCTAGGATGTTACATCAGAGGTGGGTGATAAGCCTGATAACATTTTATTATACAAGCACAGTTGATATGTTTACAGTCATCAACATTATTGTCTACAATTGGAAATAAACCTTTGATCTTCCCAGATATAGGCCCTCCTAGATGCCTTGTCTACATGTGTCACCATGCCTCGTATGGTGTTTCATTTCAAACCCTTCGTCTAGTGTACAACTTGTGTAGACAATCTATGTCAAACAATGAGGGCAAGATGACTATTTATTGGGCACCTACTCCATTCAGAGCACTAAGTGTAGGTTTCACAGATGTAGCCTCATTCATTCTTCATCATCTACTAAAATTTCAGATGAAAGAAGTTAAATGATTTGCTGAATATTTACCCACAACTGATTAACGGCAGAGCAAGTATTTAGACACACAGGTTTGTCTGATTGTAGTTATTCATGATGAATCTTAGCATCTTTATGGAGGAGTTGAATGGAGGCATTATATTAAAATTCTAAACTTTCTTAGATTTGTCAAATGATTTGGGGTTGCAATATACATGATACTTAGTAGAAGCAGGTTCAGTAAACCAAGTCTTCTTGTCATTCTCACTTATTAATAACTATTTATCACAGGCCTTGACTTCTGATAACACAGATACTCTGAGAAACTCTGCAAATCTTAGTCATTGTGCAGTTGGACATAGAAAATAGTGCCCTATCTCTAAAACTCATGAAATTTCCAAGATAAAGAGACCTAAAAAAACATTATAGCCCCCAAAGAAATGAAATTACTTTCTTGAGGTTACATATTTAACTAGGAACATATTACAATAAAGATACAGGTCTCTAGAATCCATAATTTTACCTCTTTCTATTATTCAGACAGCCTCTCTTTTTTAGAGAAGGAATGTTTAGTAATGTGTTTAATAATATGCATCCTATTTTATGCAGCTATGCAATTTATGATGAAAAATGGGAAAATATTTTTCAAAACTGAAATACAAATGCAAATAGTTTTAGACCCCATATAAATCCCTTGATTCAATAAGTGAAAAAGATTTTCCACTGTTGAGATGGCTATGTTCTGTTAAACCCTGTACCTACAACATCCTCACAGTCTTAACAATCATGTTATTAATAGCTGCAGTAGGTGCAACATGTTACTATTCATGATTTTTAGAGTTACTCTAGAAGGTAAGTGCTACTGTTCCCATTTTCAGGGAGATAGCTGTACTTTAGTGAACTTACGTATCTTTTACAGTGTCAGACAACTAACCACTACAATACACAGGCATTAAACACTGGTTTCTCTGACTATAAATTTTATGTGTTTGTGTGTCACACTGGAATAATATTAATCTTTGAAGAGTTCAGATGGTTAACAATGCTATACATGACAAAGTTTGTTTCTTCTTTTTAAGTTGCACCATAGTCATTCAATTTAATAACTCATTCAATCATCCATATTCCATTAGTGAATTAGCAAATGCATGGTTATTTAAAAAATGAAGAAACCAGGTCACACAATAATAAAGTAGATTTCTCAAAGTCATAAAACTTGGAGGAGGTAGTAGATCTGTGATCAGAATTGAAGACCCAAATAAAATGATAGAATGCATTCATCTATGGAAAAGTCTGAATAACATCATATTGCAGACCATAGAGTAAAGTTTGAAAGTACAATGCTTGAGGGTGGTTTGGAAAGAGAGACAAGGACATATGAGTCAGACACAGTTTAGTTCAATTATGAGGGCAGTAGCAAATATGGGAAGAAGAGATTTTAAAGGAAGAGGCAACCTCACTAGTGACTCATATGAGTGGTAACTTAGGAGGAAGTAGGTGGCAGGGATGACTTCTTCACTGTGAGTAGCTGGGGCTGTTGAAAACTTTGCTCAAAATGATCAAGTCAGAAAAAAACTGAGAGATTTGATATGAAGTTCCAGATGGCTGTATGGCTGTTAATGTCCATGGTTTGGGAATGTGCAGTGCAGTTTCTTTCTATTCAGATGTTTGCACTTGGTTAAAGATTCTGATCCAGTATTATAAGACTCAGTGCTAGCATTTGATCACATGTCAAGGAGAAGGGGCATGGAGATCAAACTGTGAGAACCACCCACATGAAAGGGTTGGGAGAAAACAGATGTGGACAGAAAAATAAGAGGAAGATTCAGAATTCTAGACAAATTGATGAAGTGGAAACTTTAGGGACAGGAAAAGGGTTCATGAGTGTGCATCCTACAGAGAAGTCAAGGGGGGTTTGAAAAAAGCAATGCAATTCTTGTATTATGAAATCATATTACTGACCCTTTTGAGAGATGTTTCAAAAATATTTCAGGATCCTGTGAAATGGATTGTAGGGGCCCTGAAGGTGAAATCAGAGATGATAATTGGCATGAATGCAAGAAGAAACATGTAATGGACACTTGGGACTTCCAGTACTGGGCAAGGGTTTTGGGTTTTAAGGGCCTGATCACCTTCCTACCACAGAAGACCCAATTTTGAGGTCAAGGCTTTGGCTTACACATCATGCTTCATTGTATCTTACCCATTTCAGGTGTGTAGTAGATGTTTGTTGAATGACTGTTTTCAACTCCTTTGAAGCTAGGAAAATGAAGGTTGTCCTTATTTTATATGGAATCAAATAAACAAATATAAGCTATCTACTGTAGGAGGCAGGAAGGTGGGAAAAGTTTGGATGTCAAGGACAATTTGATGGTTGTCCCTGTATAGGATGGTTCAGTTGATGAAGAAGGGAGGCTATGATAAAGGAAGCAGTGGGGATACAAGTACAAGGTTGAAGTGTTAAAGGGAATTTAGGATGAGTTTGAGGAGGAGCAAAACATGGCAGACACCGACTGACTGAATGTGGACCAGGGAAGGCGGTGAGCCGGCATCCCAAAACCTTCAGTGTTGGGCTGAACTCACATGGATTCACAGATCATTGTTGAGCCATTTTGTCAGCATTGCTTGCAAATGCCTTTGAACTTTAAATGACACAGCATGATCCTAATAAAGAGGTCTTGGAGCAGAGCCAGACTGCCAGAACTAAAATTATACCCAACATCACCAATTCCCTGTGGAGACTGCTGGCCTCTGGATAATAGAAGACAGTAGCCTGAAGGGGGAGAAAAACCCTAGAGGTTGCCCTTCTTCAAAGGAACAAACTCAACCAGGATAAGAACACCTGACTATCAACCCAACTCTGTTTTATGCTACTGAGGCAAGCAGGAGCAAATCCTTGAACTACCTGTGCCTCAGTTTTTTTTTTTTTTCTTTATTAAAATGGGTCCAGTGAAAAGGATTTGTGTTATAAAGATGTGAATATCAAATGAGATATACAGGATTATATTAATAAAATATATATTTTATACAAATAGAAGCTCTATCATAACTGCCATTATTGGTGACAAAGGCACAGAGATGTGGATGGCTAAGAAAAAGGATCAGCAGGATTATCCTGATTTGGCCTCCAGGATTAACCTGATTTGTCCTTCAGTTCACCAAGCTATGTCTTGATAACCAGGTAACCCCGAGGATGACTGCCAGAGGTCAGGTAGAGAGCTCACTGTCTGTGACCAACAGTTCTTGTTCTGTGCCGGAGCCAAGACAATTCTTTAACCAAATTAAAATTGCCATTACATAGTTATTAATACTAAAGGCTGTATGTTGTGGGTATAAATGTAGTTTTATTTACACATATGCTCATATATAAATACAATTTTATCTAGAAATACATATATAGCTACCTTATTTATATCTTTGTTGCCTTCTAGCAAAGTTGTGTTTTCCAATGATGATACATTAACTTCAGATTCTCAGTATAACTTTCTTGCTAAAACAACCTTGAGATTCATTGGAATTCATGCCAAATCATTGGGAGTTACCATTAAGGCATCCCTGGTCTACTTGGGGTTCTTCTCACTGTCTAGCTTCCAGCTTCCCCACTGGAAGATGAAATGACTGTTCTGATGTCATTAAAATACCCTGTGGCTTTGCACATAAATTGGAGAAATCTGGATTGATGACATTCTCTGCTCTCTTTATCTCTGTCAGGGTTTGTTGAAGCCAAGTTAGAGTTTCCAAAGTGTAAGTAGTTAAATGGACTCTACATTCAATCTAGAAAACTATGATTTGGCTAATGTCCAATTATTTTAAAAAATGAAATGGGAAAGTTGGGAGCAATTTCGCTTGAGGGAAGTTCCTCTCATACCAATGACTTTATTAGCTCTATAACTGGATTGATTGGTGACTTACTGATTAGGAAACAGGTTAGCAGAATATCATAAATAGATGGCCTATCCTTTGATGCACATGAAATGTTATGTAATGAACACTAACAAGCATTTGGGAGATATATTGAAGAAAAAAAATCCCTTAGTCCTAGATTAATGACCCCTCTCATCAGCTTTAATTTTGGAGTATGGGTATGTATGTGAGGGGAAGTCCTGAGGTAATTTTTTCTTAGAAGTTTATATGCAGAAGTGGATATGAAGTTTATCACAAACACTACATTTTCCTAGGTCTTTCACGTTTCCCCAAATTAATACCCTTATCTTGTCTGCTTGGATATGATTTTTGTTTATGCCATTTAAAACCTTCTGCCTTTAATTAATTTCATTTCCACCTTCCTTGGTTCTTCTCTCCTAACCTGAGTGACGACCAAGACTTGGTCTGCTTTATTTCAGAAGTCCCTGAAGGTGCTAACTATGGAGCCATCCATTCATTATGGGCTCATTTGATAGCTTGCTACTGCCATTGTCCCAATTGGGTGAATCTCGAATACAGTACACCAACTTCCCTAAAGCTTGCAGTTGCTATATCTCATGCCTTATGTCTTCACTTGTTTATAAATGCCTAGTAATTTTCTCTAATGCTTTTTAGTTATTCAACTACATTGAATAGTCTTCCAGAATTTGGGTACGATCTTTGACCTCTTTGACCTCTCACACCAAACCCAAGTCTGAACGTTTTCATTCATGTAGGTCACACTTCAAGGATGAGCATTGTGAGTAGCATTGATTCCAACCAAATGCTGTTGGTTAAAAAAATAATAATAATTCAGAGGTGGTTGGAAAAATCCGCCAAAAAAGAAAAAAAATCAAAAGCAGAGTAGCTAAGCCTCAAGATTGTGTATAAAACTGAGAATGTTTCAGTTCTCACTGTTTTTAACATTGAACTAATGGTAGAGGGAAAATGGATGCAGATAAACTAAATGGCTGCAAACAGCTCTAGGTCAGAGCAGTACTAGAGAAACACCTTCCAAGAGGGCTTGAGAGATGGAAGGAAATCAGTCTTTCCTGGGGTGTGTGTTTGTGTGTGTGTGTGTGTGTGTGTGTCTGTCTGTCTGTCTGTGTTGTATGTGTAGATAGCTAGAAAGGTGGGGGCCAGATTAGATGGAGAGCTCCATTTGCCCCACCAGCAGCTTCTAAATGTCATTGTTACTTAACAAAGACAGGACTTTTCAACAGGAGGGTTCATAGTCACCCCTGAACTCCGTGAAGAATGCCTATTGGGGTCCTAGCTGCAGTGCACCTGATAAATAATTCTGGTAGTCAGAATTGCCTGGGTATGAAAGACACTGTGTTTATTTATCTTTCCCTTTCATCTCTTCCCAGACCTTTCCAGCTGACTACAATCTACAACCTTCTCTCTTATCTCTGCTCTCCCTCTCTTTTCCTGTCATTTCTATCTGTGTCTAGATCTCACTTTTGTCATGAAAGACCATTTAGGGAGCCCCACATTCTTTTTACAGTGAGCTACGTTATGTTTGCTGTGACTCAAAAATACAGTTGGATGGAGGGGAATGTTGACTTTGGTCACCATTGCTCTCACCATTGGATGATCAGCAGGGTGCATCTGCCTAAGATGTGCCTCAACAAGTAGTCACGGATATTCAGGTTTTGGAGAACCGTGATAGAGATTTGGAATTTTACATAATACCCAAGTTATCTATGATATGGTTAATCAGAACAGCTATTTTGATTAAACTAAGAAATCATAAACATTTAAAAATAACATACATGAAAAGACATTTCAGTGGAAATCAATTTGAGGTAGGAGGTTGTTGTCTACATTTGAAACCACTGAATTAATATTATCCCCTTCCCCCAAATGCAACAGCTCTCATTTCCAGCTTGCCTTCTTCTATTGGAATGAAAACAGTTAGGTCCTTGTACCTCGAGAGTAATCTGGAGTGTACAATCAATCCAGATTTCAAAGACTCTCTCCCTCAATTTACCAAGCATTTTAGGTGAATTGCCTTCAATGTGTTTTTTCTGAGCAATTCAACTAGGTTTTTTCAGCCTGAGTAACTTATTTTTGTACCCCTATTTTACTGATTTATGGAATATTATTGTTATTATATGGTTACAGTAAGAATGTGTAACTGGCATAATATGGTTGACATCTTGGTGATGTGGAGCTATACAGTGGAGATGTGTGGAGATGCTCTAAGAACACCTGAGCTTGCTCTGCCCAGTGCATCCTGGGTAGGGTATCCTTCAACAGGAATTAGTGTCTCTGGCATATGGAGTAAGTGGAATGCTGGGGAGGTACTGTCGCTACCTGTGTTCCAGTTGCCCCTTCTAAGCTTTGTATTCTTGGCAAACTGAATGCCTTTTGCTTAGTTGCAACATGACTGAAATGATAATGACAAGGAGAATTTACTAAAATCAGAAGTAGCCCAGAATGAGGAAGTTTCCCGGCCCCAGCTAGTGCCAGGTGTTGGGTCAAGATCACCTTACCACAGCCCACCTCACCTGCCTCAGTCTATCAGGGTTCGCCAGCTACTTGATTTCTGCAAAGCAACCAGTGTCCACTTATCAGGGAACATTATAAAACCTACTCTCCCCTGATTTTCAGGGCTCAGTCCTGGATGCAGCTCTCTCATTGAACACCCCCCACCCCCATGTGATGTAATAAATGTGCTTCTCACCACCTCTCTCTAGTGCTGCCTTGATTTCTCCAGGACCATGGCCATCACCATAAGACCAATCATAACCCTGTCTCACAGGGCTACTGGGAGAATTAAATGCATCAACAAATCTGAAGCAACTGACATGGTGCATTATACAGCTTCACCTGCTCGTCACTAGTGATTATTTTACTTACATGCTTAGCAGTCTATGGCAGTGCCTCTCATACCTTATTTTCATAATTGTCACACTAAGAGGTTGAGTAGATATTATTTTCTAGAGATCCCATCTGACATTTCAGTACTGGAGACAAACTGCTTATCTACCCATGCACTATGGCCACTTGGGGCACAACAAACTGTCATTACATCTAAGGTTTAGTTGTTTGTTTCTTTTGTTTTTGGCTGAACCATTTTTAACCCCTTGGGCACCATAGGGTCCTTGTTGACAATGCCCCATCTACTGAATTTCTGATGATGGTGTTTCCTCCAGAGAAGTTAACTCTCTGATGTGGGATTGAGCAAGGTTGACCAAAGCATCAGCTCCCTCCCCTCCCTATGTTTCCCTTCTGAGACCAAGGCTAAGATTCTGGAGCTACTGATGCAGAGGCTCCAGTCACAGATTGAAGCGCATAGGTGCATTTTAGAGTCTGTGGAAGTAATTAGAGTTCAGCAATATTACGTTTCTTAATAACCACTTAGCAGTTTTCATTTTTTTGTTAATGGATTGGCTGGGAAGACGTGAAGTCATCATCCATTGCCCTGAAAATATAAGGTGTGGGTGGATTCTTGGAACTGCTATGACCATAGCACTTGGGGAAAAATAGTTTTAAGTTCGAAGAATGAAAGATTGTTATGGGGAGGTCTGCCAGCTGAAATTAGCCTCAGAGCGGATGAATAGAGGGAAGGCTTGCCCTTGATTTAAAGTCAGCTTTGCCATCCCACCACGAGGGTGGAATATAAATGGGGTGTTTCTTAATCACCTTGTTTTCGGATGCGTTGTGGTGTTGTTTTCCATTCAGGTGCATTATGAGGCTGAGCAGTTCTGTATCCCTTTGCTTGGACTGTTGTCACCCAATACCATGCTGTAGGGGACTTGGGACAGTGGAGTTCATTTTCTCACTTTCAGAAAGAATGACATTGAGATATCAGCAGGGGCCATGGCCCTCATGGCCCTCCTTCTTGGTTTGTGGGTACTCCTCTTTTGTCACATGGTCTTCCCCATTAAGTGTCTATGTGTGGTCTGTTCTTATGGGGATACCCATCATATAGGGTTAGGGTAGAGCTTCATGACTTCATTTGAACTTAAGTTCCTCTAGAAAGAGCCTGTCCTCACAAGCCTGTCCTCACAAATCATCACACTCTAAAGGTACTAGAGGTTAGAAATTCAACTTGCAAGTTTCGGGGCACAGTTATGGGTCTAGTCCGCAGTGATCTGCCTGTAGTGAGCATTTACTAGTGGATGGATGGATAGACAGATGTACAAACGGATGTATGAATTGATTTTTATTAAGTCTGTTGAACTAGCAATTTTATCAATACTTTTGAGCTATTAAGTTTCTTGACATTTTTGTTTCTTTCACCCAAGGAGATACTTAGGAGGTAAATTTTGAAGGTGATGTTTCTATTTATTCAGGAACTGTGCACTGCTGTCCTTTCCAGGCCAGACCCTCACCATGTGAAGAACTTGCCCTCAGGTCAGCTCCATGTATCTGCAGAACTCTGGGCAAAGGCTTATAACATTTTCAAATGTTATAAATCATACCACAAAATTGTTTATAAGATGTGTCCAGTGTTCCCAGTGTCTCATCTGCCTTTGAAATATTCTGGAAGGCCACACAAGTTTGACTTCTGGTGCCTCAAACTCCATGAATTTCTGCATTGAAGTGGCAGTACAGGGAGAATGGATCCCACCCTCTTCGGGGATTCCATCCTGCTGTGTATGCCTGCTATGCACTCTCCTCTCCCAAATGTTAAGTCCTAGCATAGTCATTGTGTCTGGAGGGCAGACCCTGGAGAAGCCAACTCAGCCCTAACAGAAGGTTGGGGTAGAACATTCTAGAACCTGGTTACTCAGGGTAGAGTTTTCTCAGGGGCCAGTCAGGTCTCCCACACCCCTTCCCCTTGCAGCAACCCTTGCCCCGAAGCAGGGGGTGTCTGTCTGATAGGGACACTGGTCAATTCCAACTCCTTCTGGAACTGCCACTAGTTTTGAAGTAATTCTCATATTCTCTGAATTCCCTGAAAAGCCAGTCAGGGAACCAAGAGCACAAGAAATTCTGGAAAATGCCAGGGTTGGGGCTCAGCCACATAGAAGGGTCTCTGTGGTGGCAACTTTTACACCTGAAATTCACTTCATTAAGTGCTGACCCTAAAGACGGTTTCTGCACCCATAAACCCCAAAAGACCAACTCACCCCTCTGAGGAGACTTAGCTCTAGAACATGTGAGTAGATTGCAGGTAGGAGTGAAGAGTGTGAGCTGTGTGATCTGTGCCCCCCCTCACCTGCCGTGAGCAGGCAGGGCAGCAGCCCCAGCCCTAGGCTCAGGTGGCAAAACACAGTCCCTAAAACCTGTCAAAGCCTGGGCTGCACTAGCAACCTTTTGTCACTAGGGTCACTAAAAGCTGCTTTTTGAAATTATCTGTGGCTCTTTGCCAGATGGTGCTTCTAACTTCAGGGGAAAAGGAAGTAGAAGACGAAGAAGAAAAGCCTATGCTTTTCTTCCCCACATAGAATAATTTATAGGTAGAGACCAATTTACTTGCTAGGGCACAGCGGGAGGCTTGTGCCTTCCTGGTGGAAGGGACAATAGGCGAGGCCAGGTGGCAGCTTTCGTGCTCACCACAGAAGGAGAGAGACCCTCCTAATTAATTACAGTACTGACGTGACCCAGTGTGCCTACTTCAATTTGTCATCAAAGTTCTTGTTTAGTCAAAGCCGTGTTACTTTTATTTATTATTCATACTTCATCTGTTTCCAAAGAGAATTTGAGAAAATAGCTAAGGGGAAAAAAAAAGGTAGAGATATTTGAGAAACGTAGAACAGGCAGGTTGAAGAGAATATTCTGACAGGAGATGTTTGCAATTGCTTTTCCTCCCCAAGCTCTTTTCTTAGGGAAAAGAGAATTATTTCCTGGGGAAACCAGAATTTCCAGCACTATTGCATCCTTACTTCCCTTTCCCCCAACAGTCTTCTCAGCTCCATCCTGTGCAAATTCAGGCCTCTGTGTGGATCTTTACCTTCTTCCATGACACTCCACCTGCTCCAGTCCATTTCATCCGAGGCTTTTCTTTACCCTGAGAATAATATTCCAAGGGCTTTCCAGAGACACAAGGCTTTGCCTATCTTGGCCATTGGAAATCTGGGCCTCCCACTTGCTACCTTTCTGTGCGCTTAATGCTCCTGATTCCTCACAGGATGACTGTAGTCACACAGGTTGTTCTGGAAGAGCTCACTGTACCTTTGCACCTGTTCTTAGGCTGACCTAGATTCCTGCCTCAGCCTCTGGGGGTTCCCCTCCGTGCCCATCTGTAACAACTCCTCTATCTTTGGGAATCCCACTCTCTTCTGTCATCCTTGACAGCCATTCCTTTGCGGGATCCCAGTATTTATTTCCTTCATGCTATTGCTCAGTTTTACCGTTTCGCAGTCTCAAGTTTGTACTTTCATTAGATTTCCTCCTCCCCCCATCTTGCTGACTGGATAAAACTCCTTCCTAAAGGGAGGAAATTGATCCCCTGGTTCACGTTTCCTTGACAAGGACCTCCAGATGTCTCTGATATAAAGTAGCCACTCATTAGTTGTTTGAGGAATGAATGAATGAATGGAGTGAATGAATGAATGAGTGAATGAATAAATGAATGAATGAATCAAGCTAGTTTTAGGGGAAAGTTCGATCTATCAACTTGATTTAGAATGTTTTATAAGAATGTTTGCGTTTCTAGAGAGGGTAGCATTTTAACCCAGAGGAATTGGTTTATAGCAACACTGTTAAGTGCCGGGCACCACCAAGGAAGGAGTTTAAAGAGACAAAAGCCACTGGGAAAGCGTGTTGCATTGTGGGGTTGCACCTCACTTTCCTTTTTCCTCCATCCATTTCTTGAGTGTTTTGTCGAGATAGCAGACTTGCCTTCAGATGTCATTGTGTAAGAGACAGCTTGTGACCACTCATGATGCTTCCAAGGGTGGGGCCTGCTTTTCAGTCCAGCGTGTGACTAAGGAAGGAATGAGTAATGCCATCCACCCCTCATTAATCTCCCTGTGTTAAATTTGCTTCATCCTCTCCAACTTCACATTACTCTCCTTATACTTGATTTCTTTTTTCATTTTATTTGCCAGTGTAGATAGGAACACTTTATGGCTTGGCCATCAGGTAGCTGAAGCAAAGTGGGGAAAATTGGTCAAAACTGTCTTGCACTTACAGACCTGTAAAGGGAACACTTTTCAGCTGTATTGCGCCCCCTCGTGGCAGTTCTGTGCATCTGGCCTGGGTGGCCTGCCACCAAGTCAGAAGGTACCTTGTCTTCTTTAAGATAAATTAAATTAATATATAAATAAAATTAAATATATATACTAGTGTATATATGTATACATTGATTAGGTGCATGAAATGAAATTAAATAGTGTTTTATATATAGATATGGGTGATTATATATATTTTATATATATATACAAAATCATCGTGGTATATATATGTGCATATATACATATATATACATATATATGTATATATATATAATCATCATGGTCTCCTGAATGAATTTAATATGTATTTGTGTCCCACTCTTTTTTTAACAAACAACGAAGTCATCAAAATTGATCAGCAGTCTATATTTTATATATATTTATACAGGATTTTTCATTACAACCTCCAGAATGCATAAGTGGAAGTAGTGCTTTGACTTTATAAAACTCTGAAAGGATGATCTCCTGTGCTTAACTCTCCAAACTTCCTCTCTGAGTTTGGAGAACATATGGCAACATCCATTAAATTAGACAGGCCACCAGTGGAGATTTAAAAAAAAAATGTTATTTTGAAATGTTTGTATTATTTTATATTTTGTGCATTTTTATTTTTTCAATCTTATTGCATATGTTTACTATTTTCAGTTGAATTATTCCTTAAATATAATTGATACTAGCCATGAAACAGGCCTCTCATTTGGGGTTTCAAATCTTGTATATCAGTGGATTTTATCTTAACCCTTATCTGTCCATGTTCAGGTGGGTGGCATGGGTTGTCCTTGAGAGAACAGGTCAAGGATCAGAAATAATCATATTTCTTCTGTTTCTTGTACATTATCACACCCCAATCCTGAAATAGTCCCTGGAATATAGCCTGACATTCTCAGCGAGACAGTGTTCTGAAGATGAGAGGGTGCATTGTAAAACCTATTTATTCAGTAAGGAAATGTTACACTATTTACATTCACAGCCATCCCTGTGATACCAAAATAGGCTTGAGCAATGAATTTTTCATTCTTTAGACTCAAAGCCAGATAACTCACCTGGAAATATACACTATGTAATTTCATTTCATGCACCTAATCAATATCACTGACGGAAATCTGTATTCTCCTTGTGAAGGAGATACAAGATTTTCTGTTTCATTATGTATTTTACATATGCAGTGCAATATTTTGGTGAGAAAATAGGCCATGTTTATATTTTTGGATTCAGTGTATTTTTTTTTCATAAGCTTTTTTATAGCTCTCAAAGATACTGGCCTATTTTGTATTGGTACTACCTATATGGAATGACAAAGTAGTGTATCATTTAAGCTCAGTGAGCCATCACAATGAATTTATGTAAATATTTATAAATAGTTGGTATTAAAGGAAAAGAATATAGATATATTTTTTGTGTGTGTGTGTGTGTGTGTGTGTGTGTTTGATTAACTAGAAGGACTAACCTGAATGCACATCCTCACCATCAAAGAGCTGAATTCAGTGTTGGGTATCTGATGTGATCAGACTTGGCTCTCACTGAACAAGGTCTGTACTGATGGGTCAGATTGACCCCATTTTAGTGGTACTATCAGCCAACAAAAACAGAATTTCATGGAATTTGTAAAACAAGTTTAATGCTGTAATAATTGCAATTATTTGGTAGTTCTACATCCCATGTTTTTTCCCCAAGGTCATATAGTTTCTTTGTGCAAAAGAACTACCCATTCATTTCTCTCTCCCTCAGTCTCTCCAGATAGGTTGTGTAGCTTAAAACCCTTAAAGCCTGTTTTGTAATATTAACTTAGCAAATCATTATGGGACCTCAGATTGAAGAAGTTGAGGTGTTTTTTTTGTTTGTTTGTTTGTTTTTTCAGACTCCCTCTTCAAACTGAGTAATCATCTGAAGCTTGCTCTTTGGTTCTTTCATTTGTTCTATAAATACCCCTTGAGTATCTGCTATATGCTGACCTAGGCTCTGAAAAATTAATAGTGAGCAAAAGAAGACCAGCTTCTCTCTGAGTTCAGGTCCCATCCTTGTCACTTATCTGCTGATCTATCCTGAAGAAGCTATTTAACTTGGCACATTCATTCCCTCAACGGGGGTAATAACAATATAGAATTCATTAATAATATTTTATGAGTCAAAACATAAAATTCTCAAAAAGTATCATAAATATAAACATTGTTAGAAGTGATCTCTGAAATTGAACAAGTCAATTGGGTATTGGAATGTGAAGGGAAGGAGCTGAGAAGACTAAAATTCCAACACAGAAATATATGCTTATGATTAATTTGCATATGGATGATAATTTAAGTTTAAGGCTTAGATACTGTTTTCTGCGGAGGGAGAAGAAAAGTGCATGAACTCAAGCTTACTGGATTCACACTGAATGATTACGTTGAAGAGAGTCTACAAAGTAGGAAAAGGCAAGAGGAATAGAATGAATATTAGCACACAATGATGTCAGAACTACCAAGGAATGCATCTACAACCAGCACTGATTTTTGATATTAGCCAGAGATGTGTGAAATGGGCATAGGAAACAATGTTGAGTGTGATGAAGAAGTATGAAGATATTAATAGTGTACTGTTATTTTTAGCAATTTTGCTAAGAGTTAGGAGAGACATGACAATAGCTATAGGGATTACTCTTTAATAGAAAATATTGGAGACTGACTAAAAGTGGATTCATTTTTAGAGAGTCTGCATACACATGGAAGGAGGAGATAGAGATTTGTGCTCTAGAGACACCTACAGAACA
This sequence comes from Uropsilus gracilis, assembly GCA_004024945.1. Classification (NCBI taxonomy): domain Eukaryota; kingdom Metazoa; phylum Chordata; class Mammalia; order Eulipotyphla; family Talpidae; genus Uropsilus; species Uropsilus gracilis. The sequence continues at coordinate 121,135 of PVHY01001023.1, read as the reverse complement.
AGGACTTTAAGGTGAATGTTAGAGAACCAATCTTAAAGGAAAATAAAATAGGTGTAGATTAGGTAGATTCATGTGTTTGCCAACTCAAAGACACAGGAGACCCGTTTATCCACAGATAAAAGTTCGGGGAGAGTGAGGAGAGCTTTGGTGGTCTAATGATAGTGAAGATTGATGTCATTTTTTGAAGAGAACAAGAGGGGATACTTTCCATAGATGTATAGAGAGGTTGTCAAGTAGACAAGGGTTTTATGTTCAGTTGGTGAGTTCTGTTTTACAACAGATTTAGTCTGTACTTTTAAATGACTTTCTCTACTTTGAATCTGAAACTTAAGCATTTGCCAGGAAGACTGGGTGGAGATATTTGCTTGATTCCATCAATGAAAGAACCAGAGAAAGAGAGCCAGAGAATCTTGGGTGTAGGCCAAGTAAGTTTCAAAATGAAAGAGGGAAAGTTCCAAACTGATAAGGAGAAAATGTGGTGCAGTGGAAAGAATACTTGTTTTTTCTGATCAGAACCGAGTCACAATTCTGTCTTCGGTATTCGTTGCTCTTTGAACTTGAGTAAGTTACACATTTCTCCACACTTGTTTTCTCATTTGTAAATTAGGGATAATAGTGACTTATTTCTCATGCTGTGACTAATTCACATCATTAGCAGTGACTAAGTTGCTATACATTTAGCGGAATTTGAACTCAGATTGGAAACGTACAGGAGATTAGGGTCAAATGATAGGAGTGTGCTGATTTTTTTTATTAAAATCAAAGATTATCACGAGCTATGTATACTATGTTGAATTATGTTCAAGCCTTTTGTCATACCCTCATGTAACTTTTCTTGTAAAAATGAAAGAAAGGTCAAGAGGGAGCTTAAGAGGGTGAATTCCTGTTCTTTTCTACCCCACTCAACTAAATGTTGATCATACGTGTACTCAGGTGCAGGACAGGATGGGAATGAGATAGGAAAGGACACACACTCAGAATAAACATTGAGCATTTGGATAGAAGGGAGGGAGATGAACAAACTTTTCAGATTCTTTAGAGTCAAGTGTTCTTAGAAGTTTCCTAACTTGGCTCTTCTAGACAAAAAGAAGATTTAGCAATTTAGTCACTCTTTGGGGAATTACTGATACCATTTTTTTACAGATTTTTTTTTCATTTGGAATCCCTGAGATTTATGGCATCTCAAGTCATTGGTATCATAAAAGGGTTTCTTTTAAGTAGTACACAATACGGGAACAGTTGTTCCCGTAGTGGTCCCACAGAAAGATTTTTCTAAATGAATTGTAGCTGACTGGGGATGCCATCTTGTTATCATCTTCAAATCCTTTAGATGCCCCCATTTCTTGGTGCCACGATACTGCCCATCAGCTAGACAGCCACTTGGTCCCCTGCTCCTGCTGAGCCTCGGAATGATGGGGACACGGACAAAATCATCCTATGCAACCGTAGATAGCTTGAATGCATTACCCATTTCACATGCCAGTCTGCTGATAGTTTAAGCTGTAGGGAGGGGCTTTGTTTTTGCAGGGAAGTGGGTATTGACTGTAATATCATTATATTGAATATATGCATACACTTACACTTGAAATTTTACAAAATAATTCTCAGTCTGTATCATTTATATGACTTCGGGCATCTCTGAGGTGAACGCTGAGGTGTTGTACATATGATTACATGATAAATATATTAAATATTCTTGAATTGGCAAAGAGCTTTATGCCAAGAGTCATTTGACCTGACATGAACTTTAACTCAAATAAAGTGCTGTGCCACAGTTATCTTGCAAACATCCAGCTCCATACTGACAGGGAGTTCACACTCCCTAAGTCTTCACTGTATATGTATTTGGTGCTAGTGAGACTATGTTATAAGTCTCACTTCCCAGTCTGGGCAGCACATAACAGAGAGACATTGCTGACAGTGTTATCCAGCATTGCTGGGTTCCTGGAGAAAAAGCAAGAAATTGGATATTTGCATGAGAAAGGAGAAGATCTCAAAGACCCAGTAACTGTCTCCACATATTTTCAAGGTTGATAGATGGAAAGATATGTGAATATCTCTGAATGAAACAGTTCGTATCAATGAATGAAATTTAGCGGAAAGTAACATTTGAGAGATTTAAGAGAATAATTCCGTTAAACTAGGGAGAAGTTAATAGAGTCGTATAAGAGGTCTTCTGTTATATTTTAAAATCAAATAATGATAATGATCAATATATATTGGGTATATGTTTTTCTATATTAGATAATCATTGTGACTTGCAGTTCTACAATAATTATGAGGAAATAATACTATTTTCTCCAGTTTGTAGAAAAGAAATAGGGCACAGAGTGGTGAAATAATATACCCAGATTAACACAGCTCATGCATGAAAGTTGTTCAGTTCAACAATCCCCAGAAAATAGCTCTTGCCCAATAGATAGATCATCCCTCTTTCTCTTTACAACCACAGGTTACAGAGTGGTGCTCCTTGACACTCTTAATTATTTTACATGCATTGTATCTATTCTTCATAAAAACTTCAAAAGTATGGCATATGGTTCCTATGCTCTCAAAAAAATAGTACTTCATTTAAAATAAATAATTGAAGTAAAGTTATGAGAGGTGAAATGCCCATCATCACACTATTGAAGATTGTCTTAATTGAGGTCAAAACTAAACTCTGACGGACCCTTAACCCTCTGCTCTTTCCAGGCCAGGCCCCACGCTCCCCTTCTCACATGTTGGTTTTCCTGAGAAGAGAAAAGGGCCAGTTGCCTGAATGCCCTGGAAGCAATTCCTGATAAAAAGCACCTGGGTAGTTGAACCCTGAAGTGGCTGATTACCAGAGTCTGGGGAAAGTTGATAAAATGCAAATACTCTTTTCCCAAGGCCCGTGAAGCCAGACAAGAAGCTTCATTTTTCATCACCACCTCCTAGTGTTTTTGTATCTTTTTGTTGTTGTTGTTGTTGTTGTGCATGTCTGAATCTACACAGAGAAAAAAGGATTCATAGATAGAGATAGATTTTATTTTTTTCCCTTTGAATCTGGGGAATCACTGGTTCAGGTGATGGAAAGACCCCTTTCAAGGATAAAAGTCTTCGAGATAAGCTGTTTTCTATGCTTAAAACATGAAGGATGCTGTTTTTGTTTGGGAACATTGAAATCGATTGAAAGTTATCCAGACATGAGCTTTAGGGGGCTGGGTCCTGAAGATCTGTATACATTTTCCTTTCCTTTGATCCGATGGGTACGGTATCAATAAAATTCTTTCTGACTAGTGTCTGCTCTCACCACTGTGTTTAATACCTTGAAGATCCAGTCTTACAACCCCAGATTATGTAGATTTTGATGGAACTAGGGTATGGTTAGTGAGAGCTTCCTGTATTGGCAGCAGTGCGGTCACTTGTTCTAAAGTTACTCTTACCATTTGAACCAACTACATTAGAAAACAAGTGAGAACAACTCTTCAAGTATGGTAGCTACCTCTGATGTTTATTGAGGAAGTCTTATTACAATGTTTTTAATATTAGACTGGATCCAGGAAATGATCAATTGTTAAAGTAAAGTGTTACTTTCACTCTTTCCCTCCTCCCCTCTTCCTCAAACTCTCCCCCTTTGTTCTCTATCTGTTCTCACAGAGAAAACTAGAAAAAACTACAAGGTGCTTACATGAGGTTAAAAGGTTTGATATAAAATTGCTTGCAAGTTATGGAGTGCTATGTTCCCTATCCTCCCCCCCCCCCCCACACACACACAGTCAATTCCCTTGCTAATCTCCACTCCTTGGTCAATTTAATAGAGAGTTCACCTCCTGATTGTTTTAGGACTGTATTTATAATCTGCCTTCAGGAATGTGGAAAAGTGCCCAAATTATATAAATTGTTTTCATGTTTCCAGGTTATAAAAAAAAGGCTTTTGTAGTGTAGGTAGACCTGTGATGCTGCACCAGTTTGTGTCAGATACTAAAAACTGATTCCCTATCTCCAGCAGCTTTTGGTCCCAGGTGTCCTAGGATGCTTTTCCAGGAGAATTCACCCTCAGGTTAGTGTCCTCGTTTGTATCACTTCATGAACTGCAAGACCTTTTTTTTCAATACTGCCATTGCCAAAGGCATTTGACTTTATTAGGTTTGTCCTGGTGTCATTATGTTATGCAATCGGCAGTGCTTAACAACAATTCCTATTTTCTGTACTTTGATTTTTATAGTCAGAGTTTAGTAAGTGCTACTAGGAAACAGAATCTTGGAATTTCTTAAAAAAATATGTTCTCTTAGGCAGCACTAGGAGAGAAACACTTTGCAGAAAACTCGATTTATGTATTTTGCGTCTCAGTTCCTCTGAAAAGAGTAAAATGAAAATGTGCTGGCAAAACCACTGCTGTTACTGTCTTCTTTAACAGACTGGTGAGCTATTTTCTTGCTGTTCTTGCTGTCGTTGGAGAGGTTTTGCTACATATTGGTTTAGACTTAGGCTTTTAAATGTGCTTTCTACTGTAAGTGAAAATTTCTGTCTTTACCTAGCACCTTCCATTCATTGAGGGTTTCTTCATAATCTCTGGTCACCAGGAGGGAAAATATATTCACTACAACATTACAGCAAATAGGAAAGGAAGAAGAGAGAGGGAGAGAGAGAGAGAGGGGTGAAGGGAGGGAGGGAGAGATGGAGGGAGGGAGGGAGGGGGGAGTTACTCTCAAGATTTGGAACTCAGCTTATAAAGTGGACTGCCTTTTTTTTTTTTACAGTATTTAAAGATGTATACATGAACTAATGATTTTGAAACATGGGTGTGGTGGTTATCTTCTAGAAACAGGACAAGCTCAGTGAGTAGAAAGAGTTACGAAGAAAGTTCTGTGCAGTCAAAGTTCTGTTCCCTCTCTCTCCTAGACTGATTTTTACTACTGGTTTGGCATTGTTTTTGTTTTTTTTTTTTCAACTATAGTTCTCTTTATTAAAGATTATATCATTCAAAAAACTGGACAGAAAATAGATACTTCTTCAAAGCAGACATACAAATGGCCAGTAGTCACATGAAAAAATTTTCATCAGCATGTATCATCAGTTTGGAAATGTAAATCCAAACCACAATGAGAGTGTACGAATGACCCACATCATAAGGAGCTGAAACAATACTTGTAGGTGAGGCTGTGTTGAAAAAGAAACCCTCCAACAGTGTTGATGGGAATGTAGACTGCTCCAGTCCCTATGAAAACAGTACGGAGGTGTCTCAGAATATTAAAGCTAGAGCTGCCATATGAGTTTTCACCATTTGGGACACACTTTATAACCATTTTGGATACTGTGCAGAATTTTTCAAACCCCTCTTAGTGATACAGCTTCTTATTAGTCTCCTGGACAGTCCTTCTGTGAGTTTTTCATTCCTTAGACTCATATGCTGTCTTTAGAGACTTTACAAAATACCATAATCACCCTGGTAATCTAAATATAGACTTCTTTACACATACCACATTTGCCTTCTTCTTCGTTTCTCTCGTCACTAAAAATCTGAAGACATGTGAAATCTGAAAGCCCATCAGCACTGCAAAAGGTTAATATTGGATGAAAACATAGAGGGAGGATGCAGGGAGAGAAGGAGGGAGAGCTTATATGGTGCCTGACACATGGCAAGGACTATGATGGAGGAATAAGTGTACTGTGGAGGAAGTGAGCTCCGGTGACCACGTTTCAGGGAGAAATCTGAATATGTCATATTGTCTGAATTAGAAGGTTGCAAAAACAATGCACTTTATTTAATTTTAAATAAATAAATATTAATTAAACTGTGTATTAGTTGAATAATAAAAAACAGTATTTTCATGTTATTTTTGTGTAAATGGCATGAAAAAGTTTTTTAGATTCTGTTTACTAGGAACTTCATTTTTATTTTCCTCTATAAAATCAGAATGATGCCCATTTTCTAAGGTTTTCTCGGTTGGTGGAGAACAGTGGTTTTCAACTGGAGTAGGGCTACCTCTATCATATTTCTCAGGATATGGATACAGTTCAAAATGTTTAGGGAAACCCCACAGCAAAATAACTGTCCAACCCAACATGTCAGTGGAGTGAAGTCAAAAAGTCCTAGGGGAGGTGAACTTGCACAGACCTTTTGAGATTCCAGGTGATTATCTTTTCTCTGTGTGTTCCCTGTGTTGGATATCACCAATACTAGTAATTACACAGAGAGAAACAGATTGTATTTATTATCTTCTCGCCGTGTGTCAGGAACCATATAAGCTTTTCACAAATGGTAATCGATTTAATCCTCTCGACAGTGCTGAGTTGGGAACTAATATTATCCTCATTTATCAGAGGACAAGACTAAGATTTAAATAGCTAAGTAATTTATTCAAGAGCTTCTAACAACTCAGTGTCAGAGATCAAGAAGATGCCAACTCAGAGTCTAAGCATTTGACCATTAAGCTGTAAGACTCTCTCTGAAAATACAGTCTCTGTCTTCAGATGTAAAAGGATTTCCACATTCAGTGTTTGGTAGGAATTTCTGCTGAAAATACAAAGGAAATTTTAGTCTACCTACTTACATTTATAAAGAATTATGGTCTCAAGTCTGTAATGTTACTGCTTGCACTAATTTGAGCAAAGATGTGTTGGCTGGGCTGACATAATAATAGGCTGCTGTTGATCCCTGGATTAGATCTACTCTGTATTACTGATTTGTGGTTTTCACAAGAAATCTCAAAGAAATTCATTTTATTCAGAATTGTCCTTGTCCTAGCTGATCACGAGCTTGCCCCCACATAATTGCCCACCTAATCTTATTTGGGGTTTCTTCAGGGCCTTATACTCTTCTTTCATATTAATAATAAGCATAATACTAGTAACAAAAATCATCACTCCTAAGTACAATACACCTGTAAGAGAGCACAGCTCAGGGATAATGGGCAAGGTCTTTCTTTCCTACATAGAACATAGTTCAGGCAAGTAGAAAATTTATAACTGGCTGTATAATTGTCTCTAGGTCCGTCCCTTAGACTTTATACTTTACAATATATTTATACTGCCAATGACTACTGCCTTGAAGTTATTATTATTAGCCAATAAACTTTAGACGTAGCTTCTATTGTCCTCAAGTACTACTTGTTTTGCAGGTCTTAACAACTTATAAACACAGTTAAGAAGCATCTAGTTCTTCTACATAAAAAGTTACAGATGCCAGAGCAGCTGTTTTTGTCCTTTGGAAATTTTATTCCTTGTACGCTCTTATTTCACTTGGAAGATTGCTGTGATAAATTCAAAAGTATATTTGATTCTAGTGTTTTAGTCCCACTTTTGTCTCTTTTGAAGAGTAAATTCTAATAGCACCAAGCGTGTTTTTGTTCTTAAGGAAATCATACTTTATAAGAGTGACTTCCTCTGCTTACAAGTAACTCTTTAAGCTCTTATGAAATTCAGGCAAACATTTTGCAAGAGTCCTTTGAGGCCATTGGCAAGTGGTAAACGCATTACTCCACGTCTAAGGTTTTGTTGATATAGAAGGTGGAAGTTAAGACTCCTTCCTGTGGACAGAGTGATTAGTATGCTTCAGATCTTTTCATGTCTTCAAAAGGAGCCATTTGACATGTCCTTGCATTTGTTTAGCATTTAATAAATCAAACATGTGAATGATTGAAGAAGCTAGCACTGTGTCCAAAGCAGTGCTTCTCATATTCTAATGTGAGTACCTGGATGGTGGTTCACCTGTAGATTTTGTGTTTCTTACAACATCCCAGGTCAGTCTGGTTCTTTGGACCAAGGCTCACACTGCAGTCACAAGCTGTCAGGGAACATTGAGATAGTTTGAAAATTTGAATCCTGAACCTAGGGAGGCATCCAACTGATAGCATTAAATCCAGCTTTTTCTATACTTTTTGTTGTATTATAAATTGCACACTAAGCATAGAGGGAGATTTTTTGCTAGAGGGGATGTGACTTCTGTGCCATGACCAAACATGTTATTTATAAGTTTTCTTTAAATAAATAATACTTGAATTTAAATAAAGGTACATCCTCCAGTTTTGTTTTTGCCTGGAGAGAAACTCCCTTCTCCTTTCGTAAAAGTTTCTGAACAATAAAACTTGAATATCCCCATTTTTGGGCATCAAAGGAATTTTTTAAAAGGATAGCTCACGATTTCCTAAATTATGAAACAAATGTATAATATCCTTGCCACTTAAACAGAACATACCATGCTTTTTCTTTCTTTTTTTAATTGTGTTTCTAAAGATAGCTAAAAGGACAATTTCAAATAGTTTTTCTGTGAGTTTTAGATATAAGTTATTTCCACTCTGTGGTAGTGGTGAGAATTAAGAGACTCGTCATTTGCCATGCCCTGTCTTGTTAGCTTATTTTGTAGGGAAATCAAATCTGGCACCTTTCAATTTATTTCTTTATGTCTCTAATCTAAAAACAGATGGAACACTGCTTGGAACAAGAAGCCACGGTTACTCTCTGTGGCTTGCCCTTCCCTCCCTGACTGTGTCTTCTGTCATTTCAAAGTTTGCTGAAAGTCCTTTAAAAAGCAAGGGAAGACATTTGGGAAGAATCTGGTGGTATTGAAATCACAATTTATTCCCAGCCATGAGCTTGGCACCCCTTATAGGAATTGTCCTGGTGTACTTCATCTGTACCCGGAGGTCCAAGATAAGTGGAGCTGTATCAAGGATTAGACTTGGCTAATTTTACATGGTAACTTGAAGGTGAGCTATTTTGGAGGAAGAAAAAGAGCCAAGGAGGAAGTGGGAGGACAAGTCTCTTGCATTCACACCTGCTTTTGTGCATTTCGTTTCTATTGTTTCACTCATCACAGAGTCAGATAAAACGGATGCATCATTTAAGAAGACTGTTGGTCCCCAGTTTACATCTGTTTATTTATAATTCTCAAGAGTTTCACATTTCCTCCTTTAAACTGTGTTAGTGGCTCAGCCACTGGTTCCATTTTGAAGCCTGGCTGTAACCAGAGGGATTTGCAGGTGTTTGTGGTGGATGATTCAGCGCATTCCAGGGTGCAGGTAGTGTGAGAGGGTGCAGATTTGGATGTCATGCTCACCACATGTCCTTCGATAGTAACAGGTAACCGCACAGTTTTAAAAATAAGAAAATCCCATCTTTTTCTAAAATACCCCTCAAGTCCATTCATCGTTACTTGAAATGTCATGAAGCACGAACCCTGCCTCTCTAGTCAGTTCCATTCCCAGTGTGCTTCAGAAGCATGGTCAGATGGGTGCTACTTCTATTTCTAACGGACCCCTTTCTCTCTCCTTTCCTACAACAGATTGCAGACTGAGCTTAACCAACGAGTCCAGCAGCTGATCAACCCTGATCCCACCTATAACCGAATAAGGGAGTTGTACCTGCCCAGCTGGGACTTTCTTGACTGAGGATTACTTGGCATCACTCGTTGCCTGCGTGGAAAAAACTCTCCATTATTATTATTATTATTATATATATATTTTTATGCACATGGAGGACACTAGCCAAGAAGGCCACACAGGCTGATAGGACCGGAAACCTCTGGAAGATTCTTTTACAGTTGGCCTTGGGGACTTTTCCCTTTAGTTGGTGTTCTGGACTTTGACAGAACCCCCACCTGTTCATTTTGGTTTTGTGATCTGCTTTTTTTGTTTTTGTTTTTGTTTTTCTTTGTTTTCCCCTCCCATTGTCTTTCATTTCTGTCCTCCAGCAATGGGCCTACAGACCACACGGTGGCCCAGCCACGGGGCTCTTTTCCTGAAATCGTGGCTTCTCCTTTCCCTGGGGCTCTCCTCCCGAGTGTGGGAAACCCTGGCGTGCCCCAGCGTGTGCCGCTGTGACAGGAACTTTGTCTACTGTAACGAGCGAAGCTTGACCTCAGTGCCTCTTGGGATCCCGGAGGGCGTGACCGTTCTCTACCTCCACAACAACCAAATTAATAATGCTGGCTTTCCCGCGGAGCTGCACGACGTGCGGTCGGTGCACACCGTCTACCTTTATGGCAACCAACTGGACGAATTCCCCATGAACCTTCCCAGAAACGTCCGCGTCCTCCATTTGCAGGAGAACAACATCCAGACCATCTCGCGCGCGGCTCTGGCCCAGCTCTTGAAGCTTGAAGAGCTACACCTGGACGACAACTCCATCTCCACGGTGGGGGTGGAGGACGGGGCCTTCCGGGAGGCGCTCAGCCTCAAGTTGCTGTTCCTGTCCAAGAATCATCTGAGCAGCGTGCCCGTGGGACTGCCCGTGGACCTGCAGGAGCTGAGAGTGGACGAGAACCGCATCGCCGTCATCTCGGACATGGCCTTCCAGAACCTCACGAGTCTGGAGCGTCTGATCGTGGACGGGAACCTCCTGACCAACAAGGGCATCGCCGAGGGGACCTTCAGCCACCTCACCAAGCTCAAGGAGTTTTCCATCGTCCGGAACTCGCTCTCCCACCCACCTCCCGATCTGCCGGGTACTCATCTGATCAGGCTGTACCTGCAGGACAACCAGATCAACCACATCCCCCTGACGGCCTTCTCGAACCTTCGCAAACTGGAAAGGCTGGATATCTCCAACAACCAGCTGCGCATGCTGACGCAGGGAGTCTTCGACAACCTCTCCAACCTGAAGCAGCTCACGGCGCGGAACAACCCTTGGTTCTGCGACTGCAGCATCAAGTGGGTCACCGAGTGGCTCAAAGACATCCCTTCATCGCTCAACGTGCGCGGCTTCATGTGCCAAGGGCCCGAGCAGGTCCGGGGCATGGCGGTCCGGGAGCTGAATATGAATCTCCTGTCGTGCCCCACCACCACCCCCGGCCTGTCACTCCTCACCCCAGCCCCCAGCACCCCCTCCCCCACCACCCCGCTGCCCACGCCCGCCCAGCCCACCCCCAGCGGGAGCGCCACCTCCCCGAGTCCCACCACCGCCAAACTCCCCACCCTCCCCAGCTGGGACGGCAGAGAACGGGTGACCCCACCCATCTCGGAACGGATCCAGCTCTCGATTCATTTTGTGAACGACACGGCCATTCAGGTCAGCTGGCTGTCGCTTTTCACCGTCATGGCCTACAAACTCACCTGGGTGAAGATGGGCCACAGCCTGGTCGGGGGCATCGTCCAGGAGCGCATCGTGAGCGGAGAGAAACAGCACCTGAGCCTGGTCAACCTGGAGCCCCGCTCCACCTACCGGATTTGTTTAGTGCCGCTGGACGCCTATAACTACCGCGTGGTGGAGGACACTGTCTGCGCCGAGGCCACCACCCACGCCTCCTACTTGAACAACGGCAGCAACACGGCATCCAGCCACGAGCAGACCACCTCCCACAGCCTGGGCTCCCCGTTTCTGCTGGCCGGCCTGATCGGGGGCGCAGTGATCTTTGTGCTGGTGGTCTTGCTCAGCGTCTTTTGCTGGCACATGCACAAAAAGGGGCGCTACACTTCCCAGAAGTGGAAATACAACCGGGGCCGGCGGAAAGATGACTACTGCGAGGCAGGCACCAAGAAGGACAACTCCATCCTGGAGATGACGGAAACCAGTTTTCAGATCGTCTCCTTAAATAACGATCAGCTCCTTAAAGGAGATTTCAGACTGCAGCCCATCTACACCCCAAACGGGGGCATTAATTACACAGACTGTCACATCCCTAACAACATGCGCTACTGCAACAGCAGCGTGCCGGACCTGGAGCATTGCCACACGTGACGGCCAGCGCGGGCCTCCCGGCAGACAGGCGACTCTGCGGACACACGTGTGTGCACCTACAGACACGCAGATTACATTTGATAAATGTTACCCAGATGCATTTGTGCATTTGAATACTCTGTAATTTATACGGTGTACTATATAATGGGATTTAAAAAAAAGTGCTATCTTTTCTATTTCAAGTTAATTACAAACAGTTTTGTAACTCTTTGCTTTTTAAATCTTAAAAAAAAATAGTTGCTGAAGTACTGTACAGGGTTGTACAATAAGAACCCAACGCCAAGGCGAACGAACGATTTCTCCTCACGAGGCACATTAACCACTTTGTTGCTGAGGTGTCAGAGTAAGTTCCTTCCCTAGATTTTGGGTGTCCGATGAAAGGGCAGAGGAAGAAGGGCATCAGCAGGGCGGGGCTCCATGTTAGCGGGGAGACAAGAAATGGTCCGAAGTATTCATGCTGTTGCTGTACTTCCTGAAAACGTTGAGAATCCTCAACTAAAGAAAGGAGGTCGTTAGCCTGATTTTTGACCCCAAGCAGGAAATGCAGATAGCATCATGAGGAAGTTGATCTCTGTTAGATGAGTTGACCCAGCCAGGCAGGTGGAGGAGAAAAGGAGATGAGACATGAGGAGACCCTTGGGTTGGCTTTACAAGGGGAACTTGGAAACCACTCCTTATGCTTTCCTGGCCCTATAGGATAACAGAAGTAGAGACCTGAATCTGATTTCTGTCATCTCCAGGGACAGGTAGGATGTCCCAGCAAGAGAACTCCCTTTAGGAAAAAAAAAAAAATCACGATTCAAATCCTACATCAGGTTGAATCATGTTCAACAGAAATATATTCTAGAATACTTTTTTAGAAGAGGCTAATAAAAATAATGGGAAGAATTATATTGAATGGAATTATTTTTGATAATGAGAATTATTTGGGTAGATTCTTTGCACCTATGTCAACATGATACTTAAACCAACAAGTGATCAATGTTTATACTATCCTAAAATAGCTTGTTATTTAAAAAGTATTACTACCATTTAGACAAAGTACGTCATCTATGGTTCTGCTAATGCCTATAAGCTGACAGTGTTAGTATCATGTTGACATAACTTGTATTACTATCTTTATCCCCTCACGAATTCCTGTCTTCCAATCACCTTACATATATTTTCATAATTAGCTATTTATGCTACAGTTGTTTTCTTCCCCACTCTGCTCAAAATTTGAGAGACAAATTTGGATGTCACTCTTGGTTACTCAAAATATCCATATAGATATATACACTTTAAAACATAACTAATTTTCACTGCTAGTAATTCCGTAAGGACGCATCAAAAGTGACTGGAATAATGCATTTTTTTAAAGCAATACCAAATTCCCACCTTGAACTGACTTCGATCCTACTCCATTTTTGAAATTCCATTTCTTCTTTTTCAATCTTGGACGGTCCTCTTCTTTGGGAATTGTAGAGGGATAATCAATCTTCTATTAACAGGATAGCAGATGAAAAATGAACAGGTCTGAGAGTTCAATATTTGTTCCCTTAATCTGGGCAGAGTGGGGCATCGAGCAGATTGTATAGAGAAGAGAGGAATGTTCATGTTTAATTCTGGATATTTTTGAGGTAACGTCCATCTTCAGAAAGCAGATGTAATTTACTCCTTTCCACCCCTTAGATGTAGAAGGGCTATAGATCACATGCATTATATAAAACATACACCCTTAAAAAATTCTTAAAATCAAATTTAGGCATTTCATGCTCTGTTGCATATATCCTGTGCCATTGGTCATATTTTTAGGGACCCATGAATTCAATGTCACCATAAGTTTGCTTTCCTCTCTCCCTCTCATTTCCATAAGACAGAACTGTGATGTGTCTTCTTTGTAAACATTTAGGTATAAAATTCTATGCAAGTTTTTCTTTACAGTAAGAGCTTTATTTTCTTTAAAAATATACCCCAACTTATATGTTGTAATGGCTCTTATTCTTCAGAATAAAAAGAAACTATAACTAAAGCTATGATGTTGTGGACACAAAAATCAAAACTGTGCAGTCAGTTGTATTGAAATTAGCTGCAAATTAATTTGAATTCATTCTAAAGTGACTGGTTTCCATCTTACTCTTTTAGCTGGCAAGTTTCAGCTGTTGCTTCTTTAAAAACTAGGTCCACAAAATGAAGGGATAAGACAATCTGTGAAGGTGTTGAGTGTAGCAGTAAAGCCATCCCAAATCAGAATATATGACATGGGATTTTGTGCATTTCACAGGATAACCCATTTTCACTGTCCTCTTTCTCTTGACTGTATAGATAAAACTATGTGTCCAAATGGTGGTACTTTAACTTTTGGGTTTTATTTTTATTATTCACAAAATAATTATTCTCATTTATTTACATTATGTGTTTGACCCCCAGTGGGTAATTGGCTGCTGAAACTAAATTGCTTTTAGCCCAGAAGACCAAGGTTGGAGAGGATCTCTAGTGTTTTAGGAGCTTCACCAAGTGACTTGGAGCATAAGTGATAGAACTGGAACCCAGTTGAAAGAGAGGGATAGTCTGATATGGAAAGGTGCCTTTGCTAGAAGGTATTCCTGAAGAGATATAGTTACAGATTGTTTGATGATGTTGCACACAACATGGTAAAGACTGATCAAATGAACTTCAGTCTCCCAATTGTAGTAGTGTAACTGGGACTTACCTTCACCAGCATAGAAAGCTCACCATGACGTTTGCAATGTCTTTAGTGTCTTAAGGAAACTGATGACAGCCATCAGTGGAGGGTTATGCATTGACATGTATTGTCATGGGAACGTGCTTTGCTAGTATGCTCTGCCTTGTTGAGGAGATCAGTCAAGAGTCAGATTTGAATGTGTAGGTCAAGACCATAAACTGTTTCCCACTCACTGACTTATAAAGCATCTGATGATGTCTGGCCCAAGACATTCATTTCTGAGAGAGGTAATTCTGAAAAGAAAAGCCATGGTCACTCCAGTATTTGTGACCATGATGCCTACCCAGGTGTCATACGCATCTACTTATTTGGAGAGCTGAGCCGTGTTTGATCTCTAAGAGACCTCGTCTTCCCTCAACACGGTCAATTGCACCAGCAGTCATCATGGCATGGGGCAAATCACAGAGACAAGGAGTGTTGTTCTGTCTCCTTCCTTGTGTATTAAGCAAAAAAAGCACTCTACCCTGTGAAAAACCATGCCGTTTTTAATTATCTGGATGTCTGTTGAAAATGTTAACGGTGTCCATGAGGCTGAAAAAAGAGTGCAATGTGCCCAGGCTGGTAAAAAGTATGAATGAGGTAGTAAAGGTGACTGTTGTCTTACACGGGCAGATCATAATTATCCCACGATTTCCCAAGAGTCAGATCTTTCCCAGTTGAAAAGGATAAATCCTTCCTGTTGTGAGCAGAACAGCCAATCCAAACACAAGTTCATAGAAGAAACCTGCTAACCTTGATCAGAAAGCCCAGTGGCAGAGGCCTTTGTGATGTTTGATGGTCAAGTGGTTAATATCCATTGACTTGTTTGTTCATAGCATTTTTCCTTTAATTGTAACACAGCCATTAAGTTTTACTTTAGAACAGGAAAATAACCATTCATTCATAACTTACCTATCCAAGATGGGTGGGAAAGCTGGGCAAAAATACATAAAAACAGATGGACTAAACAAAATGGAAAAATCTTTCAGGTCTTCTTGTCAAACATTGCCTGAGACTGTATTTTGTAGTCAAAATATTAATATAGGAATCTAGTGCTTATCAGCTTCTCTAATTTCTTTAGCATGGTAGGGAGAGCATTGAAGGCACTAAGAGATGCTTGCCGCTGATTTGGGGGAGAAAGTTAACATCCGATATTGTAACAAACAAGTCAGATTCCTTTGCTAAGGTTGATTTGTTGTTTGCTTTCTTTTCTAGCATCACTCCCACCAGAAGAGCACAAAGCAAAACCACTTCAGCAGATCTTTTTAGACTAGTGTAAAACACACAGGTGTTAAAACACACACACACACACACACACACCACGAGGGTATTTGTAAACTATCCATGGGATATAAGATTGATAATCTTTTTGAGGCAAGGGGAAGGCATCTCCACTGTGTGTCTCATAGGACCAATATATATTCACTGAAAGTTAATCCTGATTATTTGCTATTGTTTGAACCACATGTTGATTTGCTTCTGGTTTGTGTTTAGTATGTTCTCGCTGACAAGGGACTGCAAGGGACTGGAAGAGTCTGCATCACTCTCCTCTGAGAGCTATCACGCGGCACACTTTAACTACAAATTTGACTCTGCACTCTACAGTACCTTGTTGATATATTCAGTAAAGGCTTATTTTAAAAGAAAACGACTTTGTGTTTATCTAAGTTCATTGCGATGTGGCCAATCCTTGTGTTGATGCCAAAGGGAAATGAGGGTACCTCTTGTTCTTGTAGGAGAATGGAGAATGGTGGTGGTAATAGACGTTTCTATTTTCTTTATCATGAGGGCAACTTTGTGTTTTTTTTTTTAAAGCCATTTGATCCTTTTTTTATGTAAAGGTTTCCTATGCACATATCCTCACGTTCTTTTCTATTTCCTGACTAAGTGGTGTGTTTCTATATTCTTTAAATATGCAAACATACATTGGGCATCTTCTTTGGTATTTGTGAAATCTATAATCTATGTTGACTAAAAATATAGATAAATTTCAACTTAGTTATTGAATCAAAATAGTCTTCCCTATTTCATAATATGTACTATTGCCTTTTCATTGTCAGTTTTTGTTAAGAATCCCCGTGGTATTTTTCTACTTCAGAATTGTTTATAGCTTATCCATCCCTGTTTTCAACAAGCATTCATGAAAATGTATCTACTCATATACTCAAGTTCAACTCCAGATTCAACTCATGTTTTTCCAGAACTTTTTTCTCTCACGTATCTGGCCTTTTCACTAATGATGTATTTGACAGAGATTGAATCAGAAAATAAAATCATGATACTTCAGTTAACTAGTATTAATTAATTGTAGAATCTCTGTTGGAAATTTAACTATAAAAGATAGTAATAATGAGTGATTGTTGTTACATTTGGGAGATTTTTTGTAAAATTATGCCCATGCTACTCTTCGTTACTTTAGCCAAGAGCTGTACATTGTACTCTATGAAAACCAGACCTGTGGTCACAGAATACTATACATTCATAAATGTTTATCCATTCTGCCCTGTTTAAGGCAATGGGGTCTCATAGAGGGATTTCAGAAAAGAAGAAAATATAGTCTCAGCCAAATTGAGGTTATCCTACTGTGTTTCTAAAGAAATCTGTGTTCATTTGACATATTTATTCCTCATCTCATTTCTATAGAGTACATACTATATCACGTTCTACTAGGTATTCAGACAAAAATATGACTCCACTGCAAAGGAGCTCACATATCATGGAATAAACTTGTTTTCTAACATAGAGACTCAGAGCCCAAGTAATTTTATGCCCTGTCATTATACTCAGCAATATCTAAGGTAATTAGAAGATATACATACCTATAGTATGCTGCACCTGTTCTATATACTAGATTTTGGTGTTTAAAGGACCAACAAACTAACATGTGTTGATAAAGTTTTAGCTCAATTTGAATTAAATTTCAGATACATGTATCATGTAACCAAAAATTTAGGAAATGTATTTGGTAATTATACATGCAGTCTCTTAGATCTACCTTGAGCACCAGGATGAAGAAGTTTTAAAGAAATAATGATAATACCTGAGCACATGTATATACATATGACCATGTTCAAAATATATGGGGTTGTATTTTGCCTTTAACTCTGGAAGGTATATACTCTTTATTGTTCATATTTTAAACACAGTTTCCTAAGGAAGGGTATAGTTGGTTCACAATTCCAATACCTACCAGTGGAAATCAAATTTGCATGATATGGTGGGGTCTTATTTGTCTTTGTGCCTTTTAGTAAATTTGCTGGCCTTACAACTAAATAACCTTGAAGACAGACTCTTGGTCAAGATTGAAGATTTTTGATGATGAATATATCACAGCTTCACTCAGCATGTGTATAAAGTAATTATTGCTCATGACAAAATCAATAATTTAAAAGTTTTCAAATTACTAGTAAATCCTTTGCTGAGCCACTCCCTTTTATGAAAGTTTTTTTTTATTGTTTATTTACTTGATGGCTATGCATTTATATGATTTGAAATCTTCAGATGGGCTCAAGCTATATCTATACCCACAGGAGGAGCTGGGGTAACTATTTCAGGACCTGAGTCAGGTTATTTTTAGTAATCAATTTGTTACATGCTTGAGAGTTGTTTTCAGTATTTTGTAGGTCCTGCTGAGAATGCTTATCTGTCAGAACCTATTAGGCTATTAGAAAACTGGATTATGAATTGATACTTTCTTTTTTATAGCACAAATATGTTTTTTACTTCATTATTAGAGGATATCATCTGACCTTGGTTTTCATTCATTAAGCTGAAAATTAAAAAAAATTACCAATCTACTCCAGACCAAGTGTTACCTTAGAGCACACACCATTTTCTGGTGTGAAGTCAAGGCTAAGTGAGCTTTTCAATATATTCTCAGGGGTATTGTTATCCTTTCAGTGATGTAATAAACCTCCATATTGGATAAATTTTCCCCTCATCAAATACAGAGTGGTGCTGATTCAGATATTCTATTAAACTCCCTAGTTTGGGTAGTATGGACCTTTGTTAGTTTCCTTTTGTTTCCACACAAATCCAAATATTTGCTGAATTTTGTGGTTGAATAAGATGATTTTCCAGAAGAAATAGCTGCATCATCAAAAATCTTTCCAGGAAGCTGTCTTTGTCTCCTCTGAGCACCCACATGCCTACATTTAAATGATCAGCCAGGAGCCCTAGTCCCTATTTCTAACACTTGCTCTCTGAAAGATGTTTTCTTCTCACAATTTCTTCTTTATGATATGGTTAAGAAGACTCTTTCTCTAGTCTGTGCCCAATTCAACTTTATCTATACACTAGGGGACAAAGTGCTTGAATGTGACACTGCCTTGCTTTCAAAATATTCCATTATTATGGCTTTGCCTTTAAATTGAAATACCATATAAGCTTCAGGTGTTGATCATTGAGAATCATTCTGTATATAGTTCATTAAGTTCACTGCTAACAGTTCAAATGTATCTTCATGAATCCACTTTATACTTTCAGGGATTATGACTTCCATTCTGTTACCAATACCGTCAAGAACATTTTAAACTCTCTGTTTGGTATGTATGCCCTATCACATTGCTCCATAATCAGTAGCCTTATTAATTTTGCCCTCTAGATAATGTCAATATTTAAAATGAACAAGTGAAAAGTTGTCAGTCCATCTCCAAGATATCTCACGTTTCTTCATCATCCTGCAATCTTGCTCAAGGTTGTTTTAAACCCTATGATATTTACTCACTTTTTTACCTAATGACCTGTTCCTCCTTCAGAATCCATACAGCTGCTCTTCATTTCCCCCTGGAAAGCTTTCTGAATCGCACTTATCAATGATCTGACCCTTTTTGGCAAAGAACATAACTTTGAAATACATTTATTTATAGCACTTATATATTGTTGATTTTCATGGGTTTATGTCATATTCTGGATCCCCTGGGGACAGAACACATTCTGTTCCTTGTATCTCATCCAGGGTCACCTATGGTGTCCAGCTCTTGTTAGTACCAGCAGATGCTTTGGAGAAAGTGTGAATGAGGCACACTGATCCCTGCAGTGAACTAGGTTCCCTGTGGGGTCAGGATCCATGGACAGAAGTCACCAAAATAAGAGTCACTCTATCTGTCCACTGTGGCTGCATGGCTTTTTATAGTCTTTCACTTTTAAATGCATTTTTATAAAAGTAACATTGAATTATAACACAAAGGTTTTAAGTGTGTTACTATAAATCAGTTATCCTCATACAGTATGTTCATCATTAAAAATCAAATTCCCTCCAACTTTTACCCAATTTACTCAGTCTCCCTTTACCCCTTACCTAAAACGACTTTCAAAAAATTCTCAGAAGAAACAGTGGAATTATAAATTATGCAGAATAAGATTTGCACTCTTGCTTACCTATTACTCTTTTCAGAGAAATTTATTTTAGTGATTATATAATGGACACACATTTGTCTGATTCCCAAGTTTCCCCACAGAGAAGGCTGAGAGAATATTACAATGACCTGAGAACATTCATTTTATACTTTACACACCAGCTTACAGAAAAACACCTACCAAGGTAACTGTACCAGCTTTCAGAAAAACACCTACCAAAGTAACTTAAAGAATTGTCTTACCATAAACTGTGACCATCATGATGAAAACACAGTGTGTATAGACAATCAAATCAAACACCTTGGTAGTTTGCTAGTCCAAATGTATTTTTCACATGTAAGAACAAAGGGTTTTATGTTCATCAATAATATCAAAAGGATAGTCATTATTCACTGTCATATCCTATACTAAAATATGGCATATCTGATGTTATATTATCTTAAGCAAAATAACATTACTACTTTGTATTATCTATAGCAAAGTAGTTCTTCCTAGAAAAGATATTCTAGAAGGAGATGATGAAGAGTAGTGACTGACTCAAACTTGAGTCAGGCTGACTTATTTTATAAACCTACCTCTATTATTGATCTGTCAATTGCCTTGTTAGTAGTTATTACTTCACCATCACATATGCAGCTCTCTTTCGCACTAAATGGAGACAGCAAAGTCTAATAAATAAAGGTGGTTGTCAAAATAACAGGTATGTAGTACAGCTAACACCATATTTGGGAATTGAATGATCCTGAATCCATAAAATCAGACACTATCATATCTGCAGGCAAACCTAATTCACAAGCATGGGATGATATATTACCAATTTTATTTAATGTAACTATACTTCTTGAGTATTAGGATTTCAATCTTTTATGGAGATCATCTATGGAAGCAACTAGTTTTCAAATGCCGTAGTCAGACACAAAATTTTCCATGTTCCTTATTTTTTTTCTGCCTGGAAAATTGGGGGGATATGAGCCACCACAGGACAACACAAGGTCCACTGCCTCGTGGTGAATAGCACTCTTGATCAATATGGTTGAAGGGGAAGGGAACAAACTTCCCTGTAGGGTCATGAATTTCCCTTCTGATTGGCAGAGTACATATAGGTGTGCTTAAATGCTGAAATCTAATTCAGTAAATGAGCCAAAAGCATTGAGAAGACATAGGGAAGTTGAAACATTTTAAAAATCAAGATGATAATTTTCTATTTTAAAAATCTACTCTATTAAGTGACATAAATGAAGTTTCCTGCTACACTACCATGACCTCTATATCAACAGTTGGTTGGCAGAGAATTGGAATAGTAGCAACCTAGTGAATGAATATTTTAATGACTCTGCAAATGTGATTCTATATTCTATATTCAAATGGTTGCTTTTTGCAATCAATGCCATTCTTAATTTCTAAATCTATTTGCAGCATAGAGGCACCACCCTCTTTGCTATTTACATTACTTTTATTCCTTCTTTTCTTGCTTAATACATATAAAAGTTTGGATTTCAAATGCCAAGGGGAAAATATCTACTTTTGTAGATGTTGACTGCAAAATTTAATTGGTGTCAGTCAGAGCAGGTGATTATTTGAAACATATAATTCAATACTTTCATTCCCATGAACTCTTCTCTTTGGACAAATTCTATTTTGATAGGCTCTGAGTGCTCTCTATTGTTAAATATTTTTACATACCATCTTTCTTTAGTTAAAATACAGTGTATTTCACTAGTGCATCTGAAGCAAGGAGAAACAGTTGCTTTGTATAAGTGTCAATCATATCTGATACAGAATAATAGTGTCTACACTCTGTGGAATGGAACAATAAATTATTGAAACAGGATGAATCCCTTCAAGTCAAAGCCTTTTAGATATAGATTCCTTATCCTAACCTATGCTAACCCTACACCTTGGGCACATTTATGCTTCTATTCTCTCATATGTCCAGGATGTAATTAGTCATAATACTTAGCAACAACAATATTGCACAGTGCATGATATACACCAAATACTCATTGTCAGCTATTTTCAGAAGTTTGTGGAATTAATGTTTAAAAAATGGGGTTATATAGCTCAGGTCTCCCTTGTATCTTGACCAAGACCATTCATTTCCCTGGATTAATTTTTCTAATTGATAGCAAAGGAGTTTAGTTGATTTCTTATTTACTTCAAATACTACTTTATGCTAATTTTCCATGAAATTTGGTATGAGTTCATTGGAATATGTCCCATGCATTTGTACATTTTAAGAAATTGTGTATGGGATATAAAACAGGTAACATACACAGACTCCATTTCATTGAACTTTTATAAAGACTGTATCTGCCAACTCCCCAACCATCTCCCCTAGCCCCAGCCTTAATTACAACAACAGTAAAACTATGTTTGGGCGGCAACATGCACATTCATTCAAAGCAAGAGTTGTGGCATCATAAAAAAATCCCACCTTTCAATTGTGTGTCATTATTATGTTCTTAGGCCTCGGTTACCTCATAGATGAACTGAAATAATACTTGCAAGGATTCAATGAGATAAGTTCTGTTGAATCTTCAGTGTGTGACTGTAATTCATTCAACCTCATTATGGCTGAAAAATGACAAGTGACTAGAAGGAGAAGCAAGTGGGAAATAACTCTTACCAAGTTAATTAACTTTACTCAAAACAGATAAATTTAAACTATAATGTTAAGTAGACGTACTTATTAAATACTTTATTTTAGTAAAAGTATTCAAAGACAATTTTCCCGACAATAAAAGCTGTACAAAGCAAAACTGTTTCTTCAAATGTTGAGTGCATTTTCTTTCTTTGCAGGTCTTTCATGTTAAACAATTTCAACAGAAAAGGAATGATGAGAAGAAAATCAAGGAATCTTAAATGATAAGTGTGGTTTATTTTTGATTTAATAGAATAATAAATTTTATACTGACTTTTTCACTTCTTTGAAATTTGAAAAAAAAAACAAAATTATGGTCTAAAATTAAAGGATGAGTTTTTTACAATAATTAGTAAACAGTTCTTTCCACAAATTTCAAAATATGTATGAAATCACTACTTGATAGTTAAAAATAATAAGCTAATTTAAAAATTCTTAGCCTTAAACTGGTCACCTAAGAATCCCTAACAGTAAATAATAACTTCATTTGAGTACATCAAACAATTGAATTTTAGAATTAATAATTTTTCATTTAGAGAGATTTATAGAAAGTAGACCCAAAAAACAAGTTATAGGTGAAGTGATCTACAGAAAACATTCCTATTAGTATTAAAAATTTATGCATGGTGATGAAAATTCAAAACTTCAGACTCATGTTTGACATAACTTATTTTAATAAAGATAGCTTTTTTTCATGAAAGCATTAATAGATAATGATTATGTTTTTAAAAGCTTATATAAACTGAAGAGAACCATGAAATAAAGAAGCTTATGGAAGAGTGAGACATACGTTAATTTTTTATGTCACCAACATTTTAAAAGATAAAAATTAAAATAAAATATAATAAAAAAAACACTTTCTCAGAGCAATGATCAATGTGCAGTTATGAAAGGAGACTGAAGTATGACAAAATCTTGGGGGAAATAAGCATATATTGTGGACATAGGGAGAAACACATTGAAATGTACAAATCACTTATGAAAAGTTAAAACCATCAGGTTTGGTTTAGAGTATATGAAAACAAAGTACCAGAAAGTAATCAAAGTATTAACCAGTAATTTAAAATATTAACTCTGTAAGTACTAGGGTAATGAGTAATTGCTGTTGTTAAAACATCTTCAAGAATCCTCATAGCATATGAGGTGATGGAAATAACAATGAATTTGAAGTTCAAATATTGCCTCACACACTTGCCACCTGTGTTCACTGGCCAAATAACTAGCCAGTGGCTTTGATATTTGTCTTCTTATCTTTAAAATGGCGTAATAGAAACTCCTCCCACAGTGATGGTGTGAGAAATCATTTAAACATTCCAGCTGTTGCATAGCAGTCACTTTGCTATTCTAACTATGTCTAGATTCTTTCTGTCATGTACGAACTCTTGATTTTTTTTTTTATCACTTCTGGTAGAGCTAAGTGTTTTTTGTAGTCCTGTCATAAGTACAAACATTTCACAATTTGTTGTTTCATGAGATCTTTGATTTGAAGAGGGACTTCTTCTGTGACTAAAAGTGACAGAGTTTGGAGTGCTGATCTACCACCCTTGTCATACTTTAGGTATCTTAATATATTGCTTGACTTAGATTAAGATTTAACATATAGTAGCTTCATCTGGAGTTTCTCTAGATATTTCTGAGAGAGGTGATGCAGTATAAACTTCTGCAATGTTTTCATGAGATAGCGGCCCCATAGCAACAACGGGGTTAAATATATACACTCACAATCACAATTACATCATTTTAAGAGAGTTTTATTTCCTCATTGTCCTTGTTCTTTGCTCTCTTATTTATTCTCCACTATTCTTCAAATTCCTACCATTATCTTCAATCCTTTGATATTACGTAATATTACCTAGATTATGTTACCCAGGTGATCTAGAGTTTCAAGAAATAAAGTTTATTACTCATGATGGAAGCTTGAAATGTGAATATTAGATATATATGACAATTGCCAGTAGAGAATGGGGCAAAGGACAAATGGGTGTGAATGGACAGAAGATACATTAAATAATTTGGAGCACAGGAAACTGATATAGAAAATCACTAGGAGGGATTCAAAATTTGTAGGCAGCATTAAGGAGAACAGTGTGATTGCCAGTGTGTTTGGCACTCCAGATTGCTTTTGTGCTATTGGTAAAAAAAACTTAAAACCAAAGAAAGACATTTGCCAAAATTGTACCTTCTTCCATAAGCCACCCCTTCCCTTAGGATGACTACTACATATGGTCTGAACATTTTACCCCAAGTCTTATCAGTATTAAGGTCCATCTTTTCAATCAACTGCAGGTTCAGTTTAGGCTTCTTCTTTTCCTGAAAGTTATTAAGGGATTCTCTTCCCCTGTTACCCTATTTAACTTTCTTTTTTCCTTTTCCATGTGTCTATGGCACTAGCCCTCAGTAATAAGTCTCTTGGACATTAATCTCTAAGGGCTCACTTCCCTGGAAACCCAACCTGCACTATCTACTTCATGTATGTGCTTTAGGGTCTCTTAAATCTCACCAGAGATCGACTACTAATGGGATAAAGATGCAAAATGAGCCCAAAGGTTTCCATGCCCATTGAACAAAGTGAAATAAAATGAATTTCTTGTTATAATCTTAGTATAATTCTGTGGATTTGAATGATGTCCATAGCATAGAAGAGGCCCATATTTTGCTGCATGTTTAAAGTAACCTTAATTTAGTTAACTATTATTTTGGATGATCATCAAATTTATAAGAAAATAAATTTATTATACTCTAAAAATAAAAATTTAAAAAATAAAGAAAAAATAGCACTCAATAATTTGAAGAGAAGTGAAAACAAGTTTTTCAGCTCTATGTGAAAACAAAAATTTCTAAGGAAAAGGAAATCCTAATGATGTGTTGTAACAACTGTCACCTGTGGATAGATAGCAAAGTAAATTCAAAAGAATTTCCAGAGCAGTCAGTCTCTACTCTGTAACGATTTTCTCACATGACCCAGGCCTTTTAACTATAAGCTGTAGGATCATATAACTTTCCTCAGTACTTGACTAGAAGCTGGAAAGATGGTGACTCTCATTCACCATCCACTAGTTTTTTGCCTTCAGTCATGCTCCTACTTGACAAATTCAGTAGCACATTGGCACATTGTCCAGGAGTGTGCCTGCTAATTAAGTTGGTAAAAGGTTGACAGGAGAAAGAAGACTGAATTAACTTTCTGAAGTAGCCTATAATTTAAAACAAACATCTTTTCCTGACAGCAGTTTATCTGCACTGACAAGAGGGGGATGAGCATTAAAAGCCATTAGGTATCCAAGTCACCAAATTTACTTTCTATGGTAAAAGTAGAGGGCATTTTCCCACTGATTCTAAGATTTCTGACTTTACATTTAGCTGTTTAAATTATAATGTGTCAGAGGAATGGTAGCAATAAATGATTTGTCTCAGCCCTATTAGAGAGATGGTGAATTCCCTCTTCTGACTTTAACTTGGATTAGAGATGAGTAAATGGAATTTTAATTTATCACCTCTTGCAACCTTCACCTAAAACTACATGAAAGGACTGGAGAAGATCCAACTCTAGGTGAAGGAGTACAAGCTTTGTAACACAAAGCTGAGGATTTCAGATCACTGCATTATATTTCTTTCCTGGCAGATTATTTTGTTCTTTTAATAATCTCTATTATTATTATTATGATGATGATGATGATGCTTTCTTTTTATTGAATATTTATAACTACATTGTTGTATAACCAAAAGTTCTCCCACAAACATATCACCCATGAACCATCATCATGATCCATTATTATTATTGAGGTAGAATTGGCTTAAGACACTGTATATGAGTCGGAGGTATATAGGTTGGCACCTCTTCAGATACATGTTATCACACCCCACCTACCACCAAGACACCAGTGATTCTTCATCATTGTCCACTGATGCACCTCTAGTTTCTTGATGATCCTCTATTTTCTCTAGATGTTCTTGGAGCAGCTTTTGTTATGTCACTGCCTAACTACTGTCATTGTGGCATGAGCTTGTGGAGCCCCGTTCCATAGAGAAAGCCAAGAATATCTGAAAATGACTGGTCCAAGCACTTTCTTCCCCCAAATGCTGAGGTTAGTGGCTTTGCGATGCAACTGTCCCGCTGATTGCACTTGGAAACGTTCAGTCTACTGAGAACATAGTGTAACCCAGCTTCCCATGAGAAGTAAAACGCAGTCACTAAAGTATATACATCTACGAAGTGTTAGCTAGTGTCACAGATTTTCCATGTTTTTATTTCAATCATTGCAGAAGCCACTGTGTAGTTACAGAGCAAATTAGAAGGGGTAGAAAATAATGATGGAGGAGGACAGGAGTGGGAAGGAGGAGGAGTGGGGAGGAGGGAGATCCTGTGGTCAAAAGACTAATGTTTAAGTCAGAAGAAAAGTGGAGGCAATCTTTCTATTGTTTGGACTTAGGTTAAGAAAAAGGTAGTCAGATGATACCACTATAACTAATTTTCCAGTTTCTGGTGTCTAACTTCACTGGGGTCAAGAGTAATAGGAAAGCCTTGGTCCTTGACAAAGGGCTGAAATGGAATGTCCTTCGATGCAGCAGTTTAAAAGGAAACCCCCAATTTCTCTTCCTCTTACCTTTCACTGATTTGTCAAGGATTTAGTATTTGGCCATGAAAACATCAAATTTCTAATGAAAGAGTTTCTCTATTTTGTCTACTAACCAGTCCCCAACCCAAGTCTGCACAAAATTCTCTCTCTTTTTTTAGACTAGGTCTCGCTGTTTTTGCCCATGGAACCACAGGTTCACGTTCACGTTGCCCAGGGTACCGCAGACTCAAGCAATCCCCAGCCTCATCTTCCCAGGTAGCTAGGATTACAGGCGCGCGCCACCGCACCCAGCTATTTTTTGGGACTAGTCTCGCTGTGTTGCCCCGAGCGGGACTCGAACCGCGATCCTTAGCCCCAGGCACTTCATAGGTTGAAGCTTACAGGCATGCACCACCATGCCCAGTCCCCAAAATTCTCTGATGCGTTTGGTATCACCTAATAATAGCATGCCCTTGTCTCAATGTGACTTAAGAATGTCCTGAAGTCTGACTCCAGAATCATAAATGTGATCATACACTTTTTAGAAATGATACAGGAATCTGGAAGTAAAACAGCTCATTATTAATTTTCTATTCTACAGTTTCCTCCAGAAAGTCCCATATGTATTTATTTTGGGTAACAATTTACTTGAGCAGAAATCACTTGACCCAAATTTTGATGATTTAATAACTCATTGAAAGAACTAGCCTAAAGCAGAAAACAAAATCTGTTGCAGCTGCTATCAGTCCTATTTGAATCCATTGGCTTTTTGGCTTATGTGTTTTAATAATTTGAAAAACAAGAGAAGAATCAGGAATCAAGATTCATAAATGTTTCTTGAGGCAATACTTAGCTCAAAATTATACAGAATGTGTTGTCAGATGAACGCCTTAACCACATCTACAATTAGTGAAACAAAATTTATTGGATTAAATTTTTGAATACTGTTCAAAGATAGAAACAAAAAACTCAAGAGTCAAAACCAGAATCTTATTTCTATCTCACT
Source organism: Uropsilus gracilis (assembly GCA_004024945.1). Taxonomy (NCBI): domain Eukaryota; kingdom Metazoa; phylum Chordata; class Mammalia; order Eulipotyphla; family Talpidae; genus Uropsilus; species Uropsilus gracilis. The sequence continues at coordinate 93,233 of PVHY01001023.1, read as the reverse complement.
AGTCCTACTTTAAGAGTTTGTAAGATACATTAAATTTTGGATAATGTCCACACATTTGCTCATTATAAATTTAATGAACCTTGTATCATTAATATTTTTTGTGTCAAGCCTTCATCTATTTCTATTTGAATTGGGTCTATGGTTTCAAAAAGGAGAACAGGTTTTGGGTAAAGGCAGTAAGTCACTTTAAAAAATAGAATACTTTATATACATATAGAATCTTTAATAGATTCTGAGGAAGAATTAAGTATTTTCTTGCACACTTTGTTATTTCTTCATTATTTATTTTTTGTTAGCAAATTATCATTTATTTAATAATAGAAAGTGAGAGAGTAATAAAAGAAACATTCATGTACCCATTGACTAACTTGGATCCTAATATTATTGAAAATTGCATTTAGACCTTTCATTCATTAAAAATTACAAATATAATTAAGCTTTTTTCATCTATCATCTATCCATTGCACTAGCTTCTTTCCCCTACCTTTACTATATCACCTGTATCAAGAAATGATATCTATTTTTTACACAGTTTAAATGTTTAAATGACATCAAAATATATAAATCAGTCTGACCTTTGTTTTTGTTTGTAGTATGTTTGTGAAACATACTACTTTCTATCACTTTCTATGTATTATATAACTGTATATATTATTTTTAATTACATAAGTTTTAATTTGACTTTATCACTGATATTCACTTCAGCTATTTTACATTTTTCGATGCACATTATTTTAATGTCTTGTATCATAGATGAGAGTTCCTTTGGAAGACTTATCTGGGATGCAAATTGCTAGATTAAACATCGAATTCTCACTTTTAGCTTTACTAGATGTTACCAAATTGCTCTACAAAACATTTGTATCCATTTTAATTACCGCCAGTAATGGAAAAAGAATTTCCATTTCCTTTTACTTGCTATTTTCTACAGCAGAACATTTAAATGTTTGTCTATCTTAGTAATGAAATGGTGTCTTATTTTGATTTCAGTTTATATGACCATAATCCCTGTTGTGTTTGAGCATTTACTTTCATTTAGTTGTTATCTTTTCATGAGTTTTTTTTCATTTATTTCTCCTTAGTGCTTCACATTCTCTACATATGCTAAGTAGTAAATATTAATTTATTCCCTGCAGAAATTTTTAAATTTGGCTTTCCTTAATATAAGGCTATAAATTTCCTTGTAAGTACATTTTAACTGCTTCCTTCAACTTTTAAAGTGCAATTCGAAATTAATGTTCAGTTTTTAAAACTTCTAAATTGTTGTATCTTTTTAACACACAAATTATTTAGAATGTCTTCAAATTTCCTTTTATTATGGTTTTTTAGATAGATATATTTCATTACTATTTTAAATTGTTATCATTTTAGAGAGTATAAACCTAGGAATAACAGTTCATTAATATTAGTTGTGATTTTATTTTTGACCTTATGATTTTGTCAACAGATTGGAACAAGTATGTTTTTTACCTAATTGTGGGCTACAAAATCCATTAGCTCCATTAAACTAAACTGATAGTACCAAATTTTATCACTTACCACTTTTTTGCCAGTTTGTTTTCTCAATCATTGAGTTTATGTGTGAAATAATTATGCGTGTGTCAATTTCTGTCAATCATATCTTCTATTTTGACTGTCATTTAGTGGGTAGTTGCTAAAACAGTTATGTTTTGATTATGTATTTCTTCTTAGTTATTTATGACCCACTTAAGTTCTCAGTAAAATATTTTCTTTTTTTTTTGCATCGAGTCCCATTTTGATTGATTCTAGTGCTCTACCAGAAATCTCTCCCAGCTTCCTTTTGACTATTTTTTTAAAACAACGTTATTTTTAGTCTTTTTATGTCCTTATGCTTGTTTTATGTATTCTTTTGTGTAGATTTTTTTTTCTCTCAACTGGTTTGAAAGATATATTTTCTACTTTTATTCCTTTTAGTGTTTTCCTGAAAATCTCACCACGCATATTTTGGTTAAAGCCTAAAATCTAATCAATACTTCTTATTTCTCCTTACTAATAAAAGGAATTTCAAACATATTTTTGTATTTCATCACCTGCCTATTTATGTCAGCTTATGTCCCGGTAGAGCTGTGAAGTTCATGCATATGTCATCAAAAAATATCTCTATGGTAAATATGAAATTTAAAAACACCAAGAATGTAACATAGGTAATCCTCATTAAAACAATTTTCTCCATGGAAAGTAATGAACAGAGAATATCAAATATTTCTCAGACATGAGACAAAAGTATTATTGGAAGTAAGATGTTGCTGAAGATTCTACCATGAAAGTATACTTAAAGTCAATTTTAATTCCATATTAATGACCTAATTGTTTCATAAAATGTTTTAGTGACTTGTGATGACATATTTTTTTAAGAATCTTTATATTGTGGTACTAGATGCTTGAATAAGCAGTGACATTTATACAGGGGGATAATTTTAATTCTTTCAAAAAAGTACTTCTACTTCTTGGCACATTTTCTTTTCAGTGAAGACTTCAGTGAAGAACCAAGATATTAAGTTTTCTTTAGTAAACAATGTACATTTTCCACCTTGAAATGCATTTTACTATTTTTTTGCTATAGGAAATATTTTGAAAATTTTCCTCTTTTGTGACTGTCATCTGACTGAACAAATAGAAAAACATCTTTATTTTTAGTCTAAAAGTATTCCAATAAAGTATTGTAGAAATTCAAAAAATGACTTTTATTAGGCTTTAATTTAAATATATTTGCTTATTAATGAACCAACCACAGGATTTGAATATTTGTTTTCGTTGTTCATGTCAACTTACAACCAATTATGTTGCTCAAAAAAATGAATATTTAATTAAATAAATAAGCATACCACTCCTAGTTCTTTACAAAATCCTAAAAATAATCAATGACTTTTATTACTTGAACAGTCTCTGTTTTGTAAATCTTCCCACCACTCTTAACAAAGAAAAGAAAAAAATTCATTTTTTAGCAATTAATGAACATATTAAATCCCTAAATTATTTAAGATTGTGGAATATTTAGTCCTTTGATTTGGTCTGCTTACTGTGAATGGAAGTCGTCTTTATCCACATGAGAACAATTGGGAGAAAGTCAAGAGTTTTAACCCAAGTTGGCTGATCTGCAATGACTGGGATAATGGCCATTACCTCCACAAGAAGGAAGGCAAGCAAATGAGTTCCAGACATTTACAGTGATGTCTCTAAACTCAAAACACCTTTCTTTTCAACCTTTTCAATTGTTGCACTATTTGAGGATGTTTGCGTATAAGCTGATGGTATTTCTAGAGTCACATATATAACATTGGGGATAAAATGCAATTTTACACACAGAATAGTTTTTCTAGGGAGCAGAACTTGGAAAAGTACCAACTTGGTCATCCTAGGTAACAAATCATCAGGCAGCATCAATGGAGGGCAATTTGGCTAGTCAGACAGGGTGAAGAATATCCGGAGACTCTATGTCAAGTCCTGAGGATGCGCCTTTCAGCATTTACACCACACATCCTAGCAAGTGATCTCTGGAATCTCAATTTCGCTGCAACCTTTGCAGATTTAAGAAAACTCTCTAGCAAAGCTAACAGCGCTTCTGCTAGGGGACCTATTAGTATTCTCCACGGAGCTACTCAAATTCACTGGCTTTTCTAGTAACACATGAAAGGAACTCAGATTCAAGTATGCTGTGTCCCCCCCCCCCCCCCACACACACACCAAAGCCACCTTGGAGAGAGCCTGTCCTGAGATGTGGAGCTTTGCACTTTAATAAGAAATCAGTCACAGCGTTTCTCTGAGTCACTTAACCTCTGTGCTCTGCTGAGTGCCGCTCTGGCCTGTGTTGCAGGAACATTTTGAGAATCCATTGTGTGTATACCTCCTTCTCTGTGTGTTATTCCAGAGACATGGCGACTGAGTCACGTAGTAGGATTTTTAAACAATGAAGGAGGGAGACCCGTGAAAGGGATGTCTATGTTGAAATGAAAATATACATTAACACATACTTTTGTCCTTCATGATACTGAGTGTTTGAGACCAAGGTTTTATCTCTGAACTGATCCAAGTGATTTACATGAATGGATTTTGTGTTATCTTTGCACTTTTCATGTCATATGATGACAGTGCAGAAAGCTTTCACTCAGTAAAAAAGTATATGAAAGTAAAAAAAAGTTTAAAAACTGGTTAAATGTGTGCCAAGTATTGTCCTGATGAGTTTTTGATGGAGTGGCTCTAGTGAAGTGACCAGCTTTCTGATTTGAGATTTTTCTATGAAAAAAAAAGTATAAGTTTGAGGGAGTTATGAAAATACCTTGGTATTCATTTAAAAATAGCTTTCCTTAAGTAATTATGATATCTGTATTGTTGAAAATCTAAAAACAAATTTTTAAAAAATTACTACCATCTCACCTGCTGGGAGTGAATTACCCTTTTACTATCTCTGTGTATAGTCTTTTAAAAAATAAAATTGGGGATAATTCATTTAATCAGATTTAAATCCTTTATGGACCTCAGATTCCATCTTATTAATGTATCCATATACATTTCAACAGATTCATTTCTTTCAGTATTACATAAATGTAACAGATATCTCCTTTTGCTTGTACGCTTCAAATAATTAGGAAAATCACCCCAAAATATGAATATTTTAAAGCCTTATTTCAAAGTATCACACTCTTTCAAAAGAGTTTGTATCGATTTGCAGATTTCCCTTAGTGTGTGGAAGCCCTGATGTTACTATAACTTTGCCAACATACTATTTCTGTAACCAGAGTGGGGGAGATATTGCTGGTGTCTTGGTCAAATCATCCAACAGACTTCAACCAGATGTTGCAATAACACCTGGATATTAACGATGGTTAAATTAAAGAACTGTCTTTAAATTCAATCCTGAAAGCTCTTCTTCAACATTTGAAATACTTTAGGCAGCTGAAGAAAAAAAAAATGCTTTAATTTGAACCCAGGGGTCCATATGCTGTCTGCAAACCAAACCCATTAGCGTTGCTTACCTTATGGCTTGGCTATCACGTGGAAACCATCTTGACTGCCAAGGAGAGATAAAAGTGCACATGAAAAATACATTGTGCCTTATCTCACGGAAGCAGGTGAAGAGGCTTTCACTCTCTAAACAGCCCAGCTCTCCCTTTTTGTTGCACGTGTCTAGGGAGCAGCACACAAACACTCCTCCGTGTGCAATGTGAACACGTGTCTCTAGAGCTGTGCCTGCCATCTGCTTGGGCTAAATGGAACTACCCAGCTCTTGCCTCGCTGCCCTTGAAACTTGACTATTGGAATTTAATTACATGGTTATATGATTAAATCAAAGAGATTGAAAGGTTAGAGCGAATGCCCCTAGAGGTGAAGCAGCCTCCAGGTTTCTGAAGCAGCTGGCATTGGGGCAGGGAGCTCCCTCCTGGCGTGTCAGGGAAGGTGAGATAATGAGCCTATCCGGGGGTGGCACTGATTGTCTTTTGTTGCACGCGTTGCTGATTGTGAGAGGATTTTCAGTTCTTAGGTCCAGAAAATGCATCTGAGAGTTTTTATTTTTCTTAAGCCAAAGTGTCCAAACAGTGCTTCAGTCCCAAGTCTGAGTTCCTTTAATTTGTTTGGAGTAACTTGAGAGCCCAGCATCTTTCAGTCTGATAGTTAAGGAATTGGGGAGGCAAAAGGAAATCTGGGACTCATTATTCTTTCAATAGATACATCCTCTCCCTCTTCCCACCAACAAACCATTGCCATGCTGGTGGCGCCAGCAAGACAGACATTTTTCTCTTGGACCTTGAGCTTGAAGGAAGCTCAGCCTCCTGAAGATCCATCAGGCATCCGCCAGAGAGAGACACCAAATACAGATGATCTGGATTTCACGGTAAGTTGCATATAGTGCTTACCCAGGGTAACAACAGCCAGACTCAGGAGATAAAAATTATCCTAGGGAGCAAAGCCTGGCTCTACCGCTTACTGGTACTGGAAAACCAATTATTCTCTCCTTGACTCAGTTTTCTCATGTGGAAAATGGACTAATAATAAGAAATAATAACTCACCGAACTGTGAAGCAGGATACAATTGCTTAATTCCTGCCCATGCTTAGAATGTGGTCATTGTAAAGATGAGTTCTCATGGTTATTAGAGCAAATGAGGGAAAGTTCTGATTCCTTTTTATTTAATCCTTTATATACTTGCCAATACACCTTTCAGAGAGGACTGGATATGTAGGGTGTAATCAAGGTTTTTCCTCAATTAGCTTGTATAACCAGCACCTGGGGCATTGCATCTTCCTAGCAATTTTACAGCCCATGTGTGCATGTGTGAGTGTGTAGTTGTGAGTGTGCACACCTGGGCTTGCAAGAGAGGGGATAAAAGGGTACAGAGAACATGTGCACAAGCATGAGGTAGGGGGGGAAAAGAGAGTCCAGAGATAGAACGTGAAGATTCCTGGGGAGTCAGACACAGTGGCGTGGGCCTGTAAGTGACAGCTTATGGAGTCGCAGCAGGGTCTGGGGATCATGGTATGAGTCCTGCCTGGGGCAATGCAGCAAGACCTAGTCTCAAAAAAAAAAAAAAAATGCAGACATGGTGGTGCGTGCCTGTAATCCCAGCTACCTGGGAAGCTGAGGCTGGGGATTGCTTGAGTCTCTGGTACCCTGGACAACGTGAGCCTATGGTTCCATGGGCAAAAGCAGCGAGACCTAGTCTCAAGAAAAAAAAAAAAAGATTCCTGGGGGGATAGGAGGCCATCCTCCCAGCCCCATCTCCCACACTAGCCTTCTCAGGCCCCGCCCCACCCTGCCCCACCCCTTTGTGTAACTGCGAAAACCAATAAAGAACATACCCACATTGGTGAGCCTGATGTTTCAAGCTGGTGACGAGAATGGTTACACTGCAAGGTGGGGTTATGCAGTACACTATATAGTACATCCTGCTAATGACACCGGTTGTAGTGCGGGTATCCTAGTCTGGGCAGGTTCTTCATTGATTCTAGATGACCAATGAGTCCTCAGTGAATTTTACCGGCTTGAATGCTCTCAAGGAACCAGGCACACAGGCCCACCAGGGAGGCTAGGCAGCAGGGGTAGGGATGATGAACAGGGCCAGGGTGGGGAGGAAGAAATGAGCCTATGCCCCCCAGGAAACTTGGTATGCTTTTTTTTTTTTTTCTGGGCTCCCTCTTAATGCTCTCTGGCACTCCCTCCACGCTCCCTTGTGCTCTCCCCCTCTGGGTGATACCGCCCTGTAACCTCCTCCCTCTTAGGCCCAGGTATGCACACCTAAACATGTGCACACCCACTCGACCCAGGCATGCACAATCATGGGCAGTGCATTAACACACATGCTGATCATACAGGTTAAGGGGAGAAAAATCCATTTACCCTACATGCTGCTACGTTATTTTTTTGGTCAAAGTTTGCTGTGAATCTATACAGCACACAAAATTTAGGACTGCCACGCCAACTTATGGTATTACTGTAGGTAGGACCTCCTGGTTGCAACTGTGGAAGTTTTAGCATTATTTATGAGGAAATATTTGGGGCAGGAGAAGTGATAGAGAAGGAAACTGTGTTACACAGAAGTTTTCTGAAACCTCAGCAGCTGAAACTTTATCCTTCATCAGGTTTTGGTCCTCTCTCATTCAGCCTCCTGGACTCTGTTCTTTTCAGACTTACTGCTTGCTGTTGATAGAGAGTAACAAGCTCTTGTTACTTTTGTTGATGGAAAGCTTACTCATACAGGAGAAAACACCTTGCTGCTTCAAAGGGGAAGTGCAATCTATCAAATCAAGATACTTGAAAAGTTTGAGAGGTAAGGTCTCCTAGTGAATCAGCTATTGCTGCTAACTACTGATATCAAAGAGCAAAATGAAGCAAACTGTGAACCCAGAGTGACCAGACAAATTAGGACTGGGTGAGACGTTCCCAGTAGTGAGTATAATGCATATTGCAAACATTGACTCAATTCTGCATGCTTTACTCATGCTGATAAATTCTGTATTTGCACACCTGGGGAGGGACACTGCCCAATCAAACCTAAAGTCCTCTTCTTGACTGTGATGCCATATTACACTGTGCAGAGCAAGGCAAGTGCCCTAATATTTATAAGACTCTTCCTATCGACTGGTGCTGGGTCAAGCAGCTTTTTCATGATGCCAGTTGTAGTGCAGGTATGTCTGGTCCTAGCAGATGCACAGGCACACCAGGCAGGGCAGAGCCAGAGCCAGGGCCAGGGCCAGAGAGGCTGGGAGGCAGGGGATTCTCCCAACCCTCAGGAGTATTCACACACTTTCTGGTCTCTCTCTCAAAATGGTATTTTTTCCACATTCTTTCTTTGACTTGCTCTCCTCTCTCATTCTAGGGTAACACTGCCTTTTTTTCCTTTCCTCACAGACTCTGGTGAGCATACTCACACATGTGCATACCCACTGTGCTCAGGCATGTACAACCATGGAGAGGGCACAAAAACACAGGTGCTGGTCAGAGGCCAGAGAAAGCCTGACCAACTCCTTTACTCTACAACTGGGTTCCTTGAAAGTACTGCTTTCCAACATTCTCACATTTTACACACACATGTACATACATACACAGAGTGAGACTAACATAGTACATGCTGTTTTTTTTTTTTTCAGATGAAGATACTGAGGTTTAAGGATCGAATGTGGCCAACTCAGACTTGCAAGTTAAAGTCCATCCTCTTCTTAATGACATCATGATTAATGATGTATTAGCTTAGGGTTGGGGTGACAAACCAATGGGTGGCTATGTAAAGCATTAAGAAATGCTAGAAATTGTAGGAAAGAATTTGGGTCAAAGGATCTGGAGACCCAAATTTTAGGTTCTGATCAGTTGCAAGTCTCTGTCCGCTTAGATAAACCATTTAAATGCTGAATTAGGGAATTTAATGGCTGATGATTCCACCTCCTGGCAGATGACTGTTCTAAATGTATCATTCCCACAAATCATAAAAATGAAGCCGATTAAAAATCATGGGCTACATCCTATGTCCTTTTTTATCAGTTTTCTTTCAATTTTCATCTCATTTTTGAAATTAGTTTCTTTTATCCCAAACATTTCACAGAACTACTTTGACAGGGGTTCCCAAAAACTTTCTATTATTTTTTCTATTTTCCCTGTGATCATATCAGTTAAATAAATTTTCCCCCTGTTCCATGAAATTAGATTCTTTGAGATTCTGATTAAATTTTTGAGGTCTTTTACTGGAAAATTATACTATGGTCTTATGTGTTCCAGAGTGCCCAAATCTACTGTACAATGCTCAAGAAGAGTAGAACCAAGTAAAGACTTTTTCAGTCCATCAAGAAAGAGTTTGTCAATCTCTACCGTTAAAAAATGGATGGATGTCATGATGAAAATAAGTGATTTTTTCAGGAAGGAATTTGAGATAATAGAGGTGTCAGCAATTTGTGGGGCTTCCTTTTTGGAAGTATAATTCTATATACAAACCATGTAAATTTTGGGAAAAATTAGAATTAACCTTATTCAAAGTTTTTATTTTTCAAATTTAATAAAATATCTACAAAATAGAAAAGACTTTGGTATTAATAAAGTTCCTGACCATTTTCCCCCTTCCCCCTAACAAAAAGTTTTGAGTAGAAGATATCATGAGTTTTAGGTATATTAAAATGATATTTGAGTATATATGTAGGGTTTTTGCTTCTTTCAGTTTTTGATTGAGTCATAATGCAAGATGGTACAAATAGGAGATCTTTCATCTGTTTTGTGAATTACCTGCTTCTGTCTCTCCATGAGAGGTAATGCAAAACACGGTTAAGTGTCATCTTGCTTTGTTCATAGAAGGAAAAAAAAAAAAGAATGAGGAGGTAAGTAGAGTGATACATAACTTGTCTAACAAATACATGCTGACTAGTGCTCATTTCTTCCCACTGGAATCAGAGGTGACATCCCTTTTCTCTCCTTTTGCCATTTGTCTAATGGTGCCAGGGTGGACAGTGACAAGTAATTCCCCATGAATGCTGTTTTCACCTGCACATGAGTGACCATGGGCAAGTTGGTTAATGACTGGATGTAATTTCCTCATTACTTGTAAGTTCATTAGTAGATTTAAGCAAAAATTGCAAAGATCCCAATTTAATTCTTAGCTTATAGCATATTTTCAACAAACATGATTTTCCCCCCCTGATTATCAAAACATTCCTTTAAAGAAAATTTCTGCCAGCATTGTACTGTTTTGGAGGAAAGGAAGAAATGGGAGACAGAAGGCAGGAAGAAAAAGAAAACTATTACTAAATAAAATCATAATTCAGTTTTTTTATTTTGGAAAATTGAGAAGAAAAAACACGCTTTCTAGTTGTTCCCTGCTAGTTCTACAAGGGATTAAAGAAGTTGTATGCTTGACTCCACCCCATTTTCCATACCCCTTGATTTATTTGTGTGTTTATTAATTTAATCATAACTATTGGGTAAGATTTCCCAGTCATAGAACTAATAGGAAAGTGTTTGTTTTTAAGTACTACTATCATAAAGAATTTATTTACTCCTTTTTGAAACAAGAGGTGTCTACAATATGTAGTGAATAAAATGAAGACCTAGGCAAACCAATGATATAGATCCAATCTACATCTAAAGTCCTGAGAACCATGCAATATGGCTTCACATCTAGTCTGAGTGCTGGCAGAGTTAAGACCCAATAGTAACAATGCTTCATTCGAGTCTTAAGGAAAAAAATCAATATTCCACCTCAGTCAGGCAGGAGGATTTCCTTCTACCTCAGCCTTCAATTCTATTCAAACCTTCCGTTTTTGGGATAAAGTCCATCCACATTGGAGACCAAAATCTACTCAGATAAACTCATCTAGAAACACATCGCAAATACATATAGTGTAACGTTTGATCAAATGTCTGGGCAGTCAAGTGGATTTATAATTAACAATTGAATTGTAGAGCTATTGCTGTTCAGGATTTGAGTCAGAATCTGACTGAACCTATGTGAATCCATATTTTTCGTAATTTATGATTCATAACTAGGAACCTGCTCTAAGGGAAAAAAAGGCAAAACAGCGGAGATAGCAGTCACATGACTCAAAACAAACCAAAGTAGAGTAGGTGAGAAAGGCTCACTCCTGACCTTAGGAGTCAAATGCAGTCCAGTGAATGTTTCTGTATCCCTAAACTGATGAGTCAACTAGGATTAAATTCCCTTGTCTGACCCTGTGAAGTTATGACTCTACACACACACATCCTGAAGTTTGCTTTTGTTTTCCTGGACTTGGAAATAGGGTCAAATCCCAAAAACAAAGTGGAAATCGATCATGAAGGACATGTTATACTTCAAGCAGGAAGTTAGTCTAGATGACTCTGTCCGATTTTCTCTATATTCATCTGAAAATCTATCAGTATCAATCCTAGCCATAATTCATGCCCATCCTCATCACCTTGTAAGTTTTTTCCATTTGAAATCTATCTTCTGATGAGAAAGAGAATACCTTGGGTTCAAAAAAGCTGCCAATAATTAACTTGTCCCTTAACATGACTGAAAAATAGATATCGATACCTATCAGATTTACTTGTTTAATTAAAAAAAAAAAACTGTCCAAAGTAAAAAAATAAAATCACACAATATCCTTAGAGTGGTTATCAAATTCTCATAAATTGAAAATTAGGAAAAATGTGTACTTGTATGCAGTTAAATGAATACCTTTTGTGTGAAAGCATTTATAGCCTATTTCCTGTCATCTGTAATATCTGGTAAATGCCCACCCTCTCTCTCCTTCTCTTTATTAAGACTTTAGTTAGACAAGTGGAGACTTTCTTTGTTTTCTTTCACTTAGCACTAGGGAAAGTTTTGATATCCAGGGTACAAAGTTTTCAGCTTGGTTTTTCCATCTGGTGAGGATATGGTGCCTCATTTTTAACGGAGAAAATTGCTCTGGTGCCCACAGGCCATAGAAATGTCAAAACTACTAAAGGTTTTGATCCTCTCGATAGTATGAAAAAAGCTTTCTGAAAAATCCCATGGATGTCACAAAAGAGTGGAAGAGGAAAAGACAGAAAGAGAAAAAAGTAATAGCAGTGTTCATTTCCCCTAAACTGATGTAGCAATCAACTTTGCAATTACTAAGATCCATTTCACTGGACTTTATAACTAGAAATGAAATGAGTGACAAATGAGAATCTCTAATGAAGGCTCATGTCCCCACCCATCGCGTTATCATCACATTCCACCGATTTCAGCACTCACTCGCCAGCGTTGTAATTTGCAGCTTATTTTCTCACAACTCGCCAAGCGATTCACATTCATTTACATTATTGCCGTTTAACATGCAGACAAGGAGAAATATGGTTTCAGATCTGATGGGCTCGGCATTTTTTTTGTCTAGTTGAGTTTGTTTTGCTGCCGAAAACAAATGTCTCTGGAGCCCTGTTTAATTTAGCATGTCAAAGTGCTTCTTTCAAAGGCGATTTAGAAATGCTTTATATATACGATAGACACAAAAAGCCGGAAAATAACGGAGGGGGGAATGATGCCTAAATGAATACACAAACAGGGCTGCCTATCAGCTGGGGTGATAACCATTGTTGCTCGATGAGCAACTGTATTCCTGAACTGACAGAAAGTGAAGAATAGGGGCAGAAATTTCAAAGCCATGAGCTATAATGAACATTTCTTATACAGCACAGCATTTTTCTCTTCTTTTAATTTTTCTAGTTTTAAAGAAGTATAACCTAGTAACGGGAACTCAGGATATGTCCAGGGACCCAAATATACAGATTTTCTTGATGTCTCTGACTCTAGGTGTTTCCTTTGTTTACTCTTAAGATTTCGTTCTCAGATGTGTGACATGCAATTATTTTTCTCTTCTTCCTTGTCTTGCTTTTTCACTCTTGATGCATACAAAAGTTTTTTATTTACAATCAAATCCAGTGAATGTCTTTTTGCTTTCCCATCGTTGATATACCTCCTCTACATAGCACTGCCTACAGTTCTCTAGATATGAAGACATTAAGCGATCTTCTTTAAAGATGAAAATTGCATGGACTTTGTCCAAAGGAATGAATGGCATCAACACAATATTATCAGGAGCAGGAGGAAGTCTATGTTTCTTGTCACTGTGGGTGAGCGAATGGAACAAATGAATTACCATCAGAAGGATTAGCAGGAGAAAGAGAATGCATTTAATATCAAACATGCGGCAGATTCACATGACTATAAATTAGTAAGTCAGTGGGACAAATTGAGGTCTTTATCCTGAGCTGAGAAACATGGGTGTCAGGAAAAGAGAAGGGAGTTTTACATGAGGAGGAATGGATGATGTCATATGATGAAACATGGCTCCCAAGGAGGACATTCTGATTGGGTCCCTGATTGGTTGTAAGTCACTAGGATTATGTACCTAAATCTGTGTCATTAAATTCTTTAGGTAATGTAAGAGCTTCTCCAGAGCTCACAGGGCTTCAAAAATTCTAAGTCCTTGTGAGTAAAGGCCCATGTGTTGGAAAAGGTCTAATCTGGAAATCTTAATCGAAGTCCACCTGCGCTATATGGGGAAGACCAACCCTATACAAGTCAGAGGAATAGAAACAATTCCTTATATAAATTCCAAAACATTTACAGCTATTGTAATGGAAAGTTTTTGTGGGAAGCCAGAGATGCTCTTTGTCTGTGCCACTTAGAGGGAATCTTTATTTTGTTTCATAAATATGAATGCTTAATAATGAGAAGTGATCCTATACTCGACTGAATTAATAATTGGCATTTACACTGAATTGCTTTTTCCACCAGCATGCCAGTAAGCTTTGTTTTTTTTTTTTAACATCACCATTCAATATACATAGACATTGTGAAATGATTACCTCTATCACATGAATTAACACACCCATCACCTCACATAGTTACTATCTGTGTGTGTGTGTGTGTGTGTGTGTGTATGTGCGTGTGTATGCTGGAGAAGGTGAGAACACTTAACATCTATTCTCTCAGTAAATTACCATAGGTTTATCTTAAAAAACCAAAGTATTCTGAATATTGAAGAACTGATACAAGAGTCAATGACCCTGCTGTGATAAGAGTAGCTAGGGCTAGCCTACACTATCTCAAGTGCACCTCAACAAAGTAATATTTTTTAAGAGGGTATTAGTCCTACTTTATGAGGGTGTTAGTTGAGGCAGTAATATTTAATTAAGTTGTGTCAAAGAAAATCAGAACAAATTGAGTAGAAGTTAAAGCTGTAGAGATACATTTTATTAAAAAAAACTGGGGAGAGGCAGAGAAAAATTAAAAAAAACACTATAGAACTGGAAGAAAAGATACAACAGTATAACACTGAGCTCACACTGCTGAAAAGAGTCAGGACAAGTGATACAGTCAATGAGTGATGTCATTTTGGCAGGGGCTGGGGTGGGCAAATTCAATGAGTAAAATGGAAAATAAATCAACTCAGTGGAAACCACAAGGTACAGGAGCTATTGGCTAAGCTAACACCACATTCTTGCAAAAAGCAGGCCACTTTTCCTAGGGTGACTGATCCAATCAGAGAATCAGGGTGGTGAGATATCCAGAAAGGGGATTCTTTCTAAACTGATCACTGATCACCTGATATCTGATACATTTCCTTTTTGGAAATGATTTAATTATGTTCTTCTTCATATGAATTATCATCCCCTTGATGGATCAGAAATAAATCCATTAACTCATGAAGGATGCATGGAAGTCACTGATAAAAACTGAAACTTAGGAGAGAGCATGGGAGTTCAGAGTTTAGACATCATCAGAAAGAGAGCTCAGAGACTCCCAACCAAGATTTGATCAAGGAGAAAGTCTCAGACATTTGATGTTCCCAAGAGTGAAGTGTCAGAACTGATCTAGTCAACTCTACACTTCTCTTCCAGGAGCTTCTTGCTATCAGATATACAAGACAGAAATATCAGCTTCATAAGATTTTGCAACTCATTTTCTTGGCTCTTTTCCACTTGACAACTAACAAAACAATTCTTATTAAATTAGCTGGCTTTATTTTTCATCTATCCATGGGAAGATCATTCACCCACATGTTTACTAAGCTGTTTCTACTTCTTACGCCATAGTTTGAATGATACATTTTAGACCCTTGCCTGGAAACAAAGATCATGAAGTTGATGTGGGTAAAGGGCCATCAGAGAACCCCAAATTGCTTTTAAATGTGAGAGTTCCACCCCACATATCATCTTAGGGGAGATGACTTTGTAACTCAATATCTTTGGAGAAATTATTTTAACTTCGTATAACTTTAAATTTTTTTTGACTTCTGAGAAAACTATATTTAACTAACTTTCTAGTATTTGTAAGAGTGCTGTCAAGTATTTGGGAGTTAAGAATTCACTTTGAAGTAATCTATGAATTCCACTTTGGAGTGTAGGTAAGGAGAGTGGTTGCTTATCTAAGTCCTGAGCTTGATTTTAGAGGAATTTCTAGTTAGAAGTTGTCAAGAGTTTTTGATAAACCATGAGATTCATGCAGGTGCATGAATTTGGTCAAACTATAGTGGGCTTTAATGATGAGTGTGATTCTGAACCATTCCTGCCACTATTTCTATACCATCATTTACTTATCAAACCAGCCAGGGTAAGTAAAATACAGAATTTATAAGAAACATTTCTTTTAAAAGAAAATGAATCTACAATTTTTCCAGCTAATAACAAGCTTAGTTCTCAAATATAAAAATAGATTGGGAGAAGGGGAGGTGGAGATAAAACTTGAGCATTCTTTCTTGTTTTGCTTAATTCAAATTAAATGAGCATAGATGCATACATTTTTTATAGAAGTTCCTTTTCTCTTGTGTTTGAAAGGGATCCTGAGAGTTTTCTGCATAGAAAGAATGTACTCTGGATGTGTGTTGAAGTGACTAAAGTGAAATTAACTCTCACCCTCAGCTGAGCCTTCTTGATTTTAACAAAAAAATGCCTTTACTGGCAAAATTAGGAGCATTTGTTATCAGTTAAGCCCATTTAATTTTGAAGGAACATCCCAATCTTAATCTTGTCATATCTAAGTGTGTAGACAAAGCAATGTTTAATACATTTCCAAATTTAAGATTAGTTATAGGGTGTCAAGATAGTAGTTCTTACAAAGAAAACCAAACCTTTTTTCCTCAGCGGGTGTTACAGTTCTATTTGTTCTGGTCCTACCACCCTGGTGTAGACTCATTTTTCCCTCTCCCCTGGGCTGTTAAGCCAGGACAGGAAACCTATCATGATGGGCAGGATAGATTTCCAACTCCCTGGTGCTACTAAATCCCCTATTTTGACTGAAGGA
Source organism: Uropsilus gracilis (assembly GCA_004024945.1). Taxonomy (NCBI): domain Eukaryota; kingdom Metazoa; phylum Chordata; class Mammalia; order Eulipotyphla; family Talpidae; genus Uropsilus; species Uropsilus gracilis. The sequence goes on along the minus strand of PVHY01001023.1, from coordinate 76,990 downwards.
AATTACACGGTACAATTTGTAATATCAGACAGCAGTGTAAGGAAAGGTTAAATGTCAGGGCTGAGGAAGCAGAATGATGAGGGATAAATGTGATTGCCTAAAGCAGGGCTGAATACAATCTCATTAATCTTTCATTTTATGGGGACTAGTTTACAAGATGGACACCAGGGGCACAAATAAGAGGAGTGCTCCGGCCATCTTCAGGGGCAATGTCTTCCTGGACTCAAAAAGTCAGAATGTCCTATGATCCTGCTAAGACCAATATTTCAAGGATTTTGATGTTTTTGGTCTTCCCTCAAAGATCTTCATAAGCATATGCTTTATTTAAATCTTTGTGTAAAATACTCATATAGTTTAAGGGTCATAAGAGATTTGGGGGCTTTTACATTTTTTAAACTACATCTTGGTTAAAAAAAAGTTTAAAAGAAATCATGACATTTAAAAGTAACTTTTGGAGTATGGTATTTTCTACTATTATAACTACAGGCTATTAAATCTGTGTTCCAAAAGTTCATTGTCATCATTGCTATGTAAAAGTCCACCTGTATCTGAATAAGCAACTTCTCATGATATCAACTTAGGTCACAATTTTTTTTTTTTTTTTTTAGCCTTCACTTATCTCAAATGATTGGTACTGATGAATCCATCTTAACGCTGGATTTATATATCAATTAGTATTATGTATTAACTGAGCTTATGTTATGGACCAAGGGTTGTGGCAGAAAGGTCAATGACTGGTACAAAAGTAGATATGCAAAAGTTATGGTAAAATATGATAATGCCTGTGGTTGACAATGGAATTCAGCAGCTGTGATAGGTCCAGAGAAGAATGCATGCTGATATCTGTGATGGGAATGAGGAAAGGTTACTTACAGGACAATGAGTAACTATGAGTTTGCCGTGTGTGTGTGTGTGTGTGTGTGTGTGTGTGTAATTCAGGCAAAAACCCTAACCAAAGAAACATCATACAGTATCTTTCACAAGATACTGAAAGATCAGATTATATGCTGAGAGATTTGTGATTAGTCTTTTAAAACATCATATGAGAACATTTCATATCACAAGTTCTAATCAAACATTTATTTGAATTTATCCCTCTACATGTAAAATTAACTAAAAGCTTCTATTTATACTAAAAATCCCAATAAATTCTTAAATTCTGAAGTGATTTTTGATATACTCAAAAATTTAAATTAAGCTATGTGATTAGTGTTATGGACTGTCATATATATTTTTATCCATTTATTTAAAAAAAAAAGGTTTTAGGTTTTGATATAATGGATATACCACAAAATGTTAAAAACTCTATCCTCCCAAATTTGGCTTTCCATTTGTGAAATTTCTCAAGAACTCTTGTTGAATTGTGTTTAAGGCTCTAATTCTGTTTAGTGGAAGAGAGGAGTAAAACAAAATGTTATTTTAACTTCTGGAGAATTTCGTTCAAATATCAACTGGTAGCCTTTCATTTTTATAAGCTTAAAAGTTAACTTATTTAAAAATATACAGATTAGAAAATAATGTCAAAAAAGTACAAAAACTTCCTGTTTACGCTCTTCCTAGCTTTCCAAAAATGACTTTTTTCATAGTTATAGAATAGTCAAAACTAAAAATTAAAGAGCAATAAAATATTATTAAGTAATTGATTACCTCATCAAAATTTGCCAGTTGTATCACTTATTTTTTAAATTCTGATCTAGACATCAATTCATAATCCCACATTGCATTTTATGATCATATCACCATACTCTCCAAATTGTGATGGTTCTCTATCTTACATGATCTTAATTTTTTGAATAGAACTTGATAGTTTCTTTGTCTAATACCCCTCCTTTCAGATTTAACTGATGTTTCTTTGTGATAAAATTCAGGTTTGCAATTTTGGCAAGAGGATCAGAGACACAATGGGCCCCTTTCACTGCATCAGACCAGGATGTACAAATTGCTGGTGTGTCTCAAGGCTGATCTTGTTAACTTTGATCATTTTGAAGTCTAACTATAAGAAACCAAGCTCACATCTCTTTATTGCAAATAGATCCACTTCGATTTGCCTTCAAATTTCCATTTTGCGAGAGGTTGCCACTGAGATAATGAAGTGTGACTCTTACATGAAAGAGTTAAGATTGCTGTCACCTCTCAGATTCTGTGGTTTAGTCTGAGAACTCAAACACAGCATGAAGTAAAGGTATCAACACAGGCAACTTCAATTTTTTACATTAGTCCCCTAGTGTAGAATCTACAAAATGCTTTTGTTTTTTCCTTTTTCCTGTGTGTGAATTCCTTTTAGGCCTATCCACGTTATCACAAATGCATCATATTTGTCTTGTTGATTGCCAAATAATATTCCAATCTGTAAATATACCATACTTTTTTTCATTCACTCATCAATTTTGGGACATTTGGGTTGTTTCCAAATCCTGGCTTTTGTAAATAGTGCTGCTATAAACATGTGTGTACAGGTATCCTTTGGAATTAGTGTTTTGCTATCCTTTGCATAGATTCCTAGTAGTAGAATTGTGGATCAAATGCTAGTTCCATTTTCAGTAGTTTGAGAGTCCTCCACACACCTTTCCATAGTGACTAGACTGGTTTGCATTCTCACCAGCAGTGTAAGAATGTTCCATTCTCTCCACATACACACCACCACTTATTGTTACCCCCCTTTTTATATGAGCCATTCTTATCAGTGTAAGGTGATAACTCATTGTGGTTTTGATTTGCATTTCCTTGATTATAAGTGATGTTGAGCATTTTTTTCATATTTCTGTTTACTTTTGTATTTCTTCTTTGGACAAGTGTCTTTTAACCGTTGCATGCAAAAGAATGAATCTAGATTACCCTCTTACATCATACACAAAAAACCAACTCAAAATGGATAAAAGATCTGGATAAAAGATCCCTAAACATAAGACCTGAAACTATAAAATACATAGAAGAAAACATAGGCAAGACACTCGATGACCTATATCACAGAAATATCTATACATGCAAAGAAAATGAAGGGAAAATAAACAAATGGGACTACATCAAACTATAAAGTTTCTATAAAAAAACAAAAGAGACAATAATTGAAACAGAAAGATACCCAACCAAATGAGAAAAAAATTGGCACTTCACTCTGCTGAAAAAAGTCTAAAATTGAAGATCTACAAAGAACTCAATCAACTCAACAAAATCAAATCAGAAACCCCAGTCAAAAAAAAAAAAAATAGGGGAGAAGAGAGTTTAACTTTTTCTTATTCTTTTGTTTTCCCTACATCCCACATACAAGTTTGTCTTTTTTTAGTTGCTGAATAATATTCCATCATGTAAATACACCAAAATTTTATTACAACATTTTAATCTATTCGTCTCTTTTGGGTTGTTTCTATTATTTCCCCAAAGAACACTAAAACACTAATTCAAAAGGAAACCTGTACTCTGATGTTTCTTGCATCATTATCTACACAATGTTTTCATTTTTTTCCCTAAAAGAATGTTTCTTATTGAGTCCAAAATTCCTTTGTTAATATTCCTTTGTTATTATTATTAAAAATGCCTTTGTTATTATTAGTTCTTTATGTGTAAAGAAGGCAAATGGCTCAATTATTAGTGAAAGGAAAACAGGAAAGATAACAATTACCAGAGATGAGAGAAAGTTGGCCAAGAAAGTTAACTGTGTGTGGGGAAAAAATCAGCAAAGCAAGGCTCATCCCTTTCCAAATCAGGAATCTGGTTGGAAATGAGAATAAAGACCAACATCAGGGAAATAATTAAATGCCTAATATGGAAGGACATGTAAAATTAAACTGCCCATTCCCACAGTCATATAATTGCTGAACTATGGAAGATCCAGTTGGCTGACATTCTGCTTGCATGACCATAAATAGTAAGGTCACCATAAATGTGACCATCTTAGTAAGGCTAAACAACCACCTAACCTCTTTGCCATTAAAAGTGAAGAATGCTTTGCTATGTTACAACCCAAGCACTATGCTTTATAAAGTTAGATTTTTTTAAAAGTGCTATCCTTTGTGGTTTCTTGTGTTCATAGAATCAATCAATCAATCAATATTGTTCTGGAAGAAATATGGTTAAGTATGTGATTTTGACCATTAGGAGTAAAATGCTATCTGTTATTTCTTCACTTTGGAAATCTTTGAAATGGGTGGGGAAATAGCTCTTTTTCTTAGCAACTCACATATTCAGGTGATTAGCTAGGAACCTTCAGCTCACCATTACCATGTACAACAATACTGGGTACTCATTTCCAGAGTCTGGTCCAGCGTGAAGTCACTAGCATCCAGTTCCCTTTGTATATGTACATATCGGGTTGAAATATTTAAATACCTGGTTGAGCACTAAATACACTGACTGTGGATCTCAGTTTTTCAGTGTTCTCTTTTAAACTCAAACGACCACAGCATTTTATATCAACAGTGAATGTTCATTTGACAAAGTACATTCATAAATACTCTATATTCTAGCTTTCTTGACAACACCATTCAATTACTAACCTGTCTTTTTGAAAATGATGCCATAGAATAAAATTCATGAGCTGATTTTTTTTGCTGTATTTCCAAAAATTTTCTTTTAAACGACAAAACACCCTCTGTAGTTATTTAATACTTTCAAAAAGGAGTCCATTTTTTAGCTACTTCATGATTAACTATTGAAATGACTAAGCTTAGGAATTTAGCAAGTCTGCAGAAACTAAACACTTTCAAATCTAACTTCTATTTCAAAAACTAAGGGATCACTTAACTCTTATTATAACTGCCTGTTGCTTAAAGATCATATTGAATACCAAAGAGAAGTAAATACAACTAATGAAAGGAATTTCTGTGGCTGGCTCCTTGGGTTGTTCTGTGTTAAATGCACCTTTTTATTTAAATTAGACAAATGCACGGTTTCCTGTATAAGGAGACTGCTTGGACTGGTGGTTTGGAAGCGTCACCTTCACTCTTTATCAGATAATCATAATTAGGGTGAATGAACTAACCAGGGAAGTAGAGAGCACATTGAAAAGTGTATTGAGTGAAAGCAAAAAAGACCTCCAACAAACAGACCACCGGGAGGAAACATCTACCTAGTGAACATATAGCCTGGGAAAAGCTCTTGGGCGTCAGTAATGTGAATGCTGAATTAAAGTTTTGAGCAAATTGGAAACCAGCCTGTCCAGATTATCTGCCTAGTTCTATTTCACAGTCCCCAAGTTCTAACATGTTTCTTTCTCTTTTACTGATTAACAAAAGAGTCCATGATTAATTGGAATTGTATTTCACTTCATATTTGATTCTTGCCTCTTTCGGTTCCAACTGGAAGCATCTTCTGACGACACTGAATTTTCTGTCTTTAACATACCACAAAGCTTCTGAGCCCTAAATATACCCCTTTGAGTGTACCCCAGAATCAATATTAGATAGAAATAACTGCTAAATTTTCTTTCTATTTACATGAAATTTATTGTTGCTAAATGTCTTTTTTTCCCCTTTAAAGGAGGATTTCTGAGGAAATGTCTATGCCAAGCCAGACCAAGACCTAAACTCTTAAGTATAGACAAAGAGTATGGTGGTTACTATAAGGATAGACAAGGCCAAACCCAGGTTATATTTCAAATGAGAAATAGGTCAGATAATCCTATAATTGATTTGAAGGAGGTGTGGAGGTATATTTGAGTACTGTAGTGGTTTAAGACAATGGAAATAGAAAACAGATTTCCAGAACAGCATCACAAGACATTTGAATGATATCATCTGTATAGCCCCAGGCCTAATTTTTCAGAATTCTGATTCAGTAAATAAATGGAGGGTAAAAAGATCTACCTGTTTTAAAGAAATGAGAATTATGATGATTCAAATTATCTCCACAGAGAATGTCTTTGAGGAACATTATACTAATTTGTGACTGAACCTTTATTTTGTGACAAGAGATACACTGATTGACTCAAGTGTAAATGTGTTCAAGAACAGATCTTTTAAGGATAAGGTAATGCTTGACCCAGTGCCGAAAGGAACTCAACTGGAAACATCTTCTGTCTTTTGCCTCTACTTTTGTATTTGACTTCATTTTCAGGATAACTGACTAGGAGCAACATTGATATGGTTTCAACAAATTGGGCTTAAAGTTTTCTAATTTAGCAACCTTCTTAGAAAGATTGTTTTGACTCTTAGCTAGTCAAAATAGTTCCCTTGAAATAATTTTATTGAATGTATTTGTTGAATATTGCAGAGTGTATTGTTCCATTGAAACAAGTAGAGTGGTGAGAAAGATGAAATGCACTAAATCACTACCTTGAATGACATATCCCCTGGTTCTTAGAATGAGAACTGCACATACAAAAATACTAGAATATGATACAGGCTTGGAATAATTCTTTACAAGAAAGTTACAAAGTAGTGATACTAATATATAATTTGAAAAAACTAGTAGTAAATAACTATGGCACAAATTGTGAAATTATTCATGAATGACCAAATTTTTGCTAGTGTGTCATATTTTCAAGAAGAAATAAGTACAAAATAAACTGATTGCCTGAAAGACATATGTTAATCAACTGAGATCACATTTGACAGATACAGATACAAATTACAGTTCATAATACATTGGAAGCAGAACAATAATGTCATACTTAACTAAATACAAGTGCATGGAAGAGGTATACAAAAAAGGAAGAATTTGAACTTTGAAACAAGTCTTCAAAGAGGTGATAGAAACACTTGCATTGGTGTTCACTGTGGCAATGGCTGTTTCCCTGCTGGCATGATTAGTTTAAAGGGAGCAAAGTGATTGTCACAACTAGTCCCTTTAGCAGCTCTGCCTCCTTTGCCAGCTCATTATCATTCTCAAATCCCAAAGGACACACTCAATATTGCATTTGTCAGACCTATGAAAAAGTTAATTTCCTTCCTCACTGTGTTATTTTCATGGCTTCCTATTTCAAAATTTTGCGTGACACCCAGATGCTAAGGGTGAATTGTGAAACTCCAGTCAAAATATTTAGTATTTTCTTTACAGAAGGCCACATAGGTATGTAATTATAGGTGTCTCCAAATAAGTTAATGAATTTAATAGTCTACTTTTGAATATGTGATAGGTCCTAGAGTATATTCTAAATGAAATTCTCCTAATGTCATTTTCTCTTTGCAAAGCAAGGGTCAAACACAGTAAGTAATGAGAAATAGGTTATTTTAGTGAGAAATCAGTTTTTTTGGTAAAATAATTTAAAGAACAGTGGTTATTAAATTCAGAAAACCATATGCTCACCATTTCATACATATATAAATTTGAACTGAGAATATGGCATGGTATATGTAACTGTATTTTCCAATTAGCATTTCTTAATTACCTTCCCATGAGATACAGGAGTCAGCAAAATGAAAACTCCGTGATAAGGACTTTTCCTGAAATTTCTTATTTTCATGGCTGAAGCTTACTTTTAGAACCACACAAATTGCTTAATACATTTTTGTAAATGGTTGATAATATACGGTTATTTGAATGAAAAGTCATCTAAATTTTCTAGTTCAGCTTAAAAAAACATATCTCAAAATTTTTGATGAGCGAAACCTAGCTATATCTTCAATGTTAATGTGTATTTTGTAAGCACAGAGTTAAAGGCAGGAAATGTTAAATATTTTAGCAGTTTGTCAAAGACAAAAATATTTTGAGTTTACACGAGAAATGCATTGATACTGAGAATATTGTACCTTTTTGCTGAGTTGCTTTGTCCTTTTCTTTCCTTTTCCATAGGTACAGCCATCAAAATATATCCTAGATCATTAAATATTATTATACTTCCCAGTCGGTGTAGTAGTTCTAATTTTTAAACATATTAACTTCATATGTTGGTATTACAAGGTCAAGGCATATACTTCTTAAAGAAAAACAGACTCATTTTATGCATTGATTCAATCCCCATTAAAGCCATCATAATAATTTATTGAATATTTAAAAAAATAAATACCTCTTTGTAGTGGGTCTCAATGCAGGAATCATGGGGAATGCCCTTAGATGCTCTTATATTGTAAGATTTAGTGAATCTGTTTAAAGTTTCAATACATAACAGATTATCTTTGTCATTAACTATTATATATATATATATAATAGTATATATATATAATAATAATATATATATAATAATATATATATAATAATATATAATATATTATATATTATAATATATATATAATTATATATATATATATATATTACCAATGGTCTGACTTTAGAGTCTGTGAATTTATAGTTTTCAAAAATTAATAGAAAGTATTTGTAAATGCCACATATCATATCTATACAATCTTAAGAATTAGAATCATAAGCCCTACCACAATTATTTGTTTAAAATGGGTTAAAGAATATGCCATTAAAAAAATTGCATGCAATGGTATTTTTTTTTATTTCAAAATGGAATGATAAAGACATTGAGGGATCCAGGAATCCTAATATATATAGTCTTGCAAGTCACAGAGCACATTAGCATAGAAGGTCAATAAGGCAATAGAATCCCTCTTATTTGGCTTTCATTCCAACGTCTATTTCATGATTTTGTTCTTTTTATCACTCAAATGAACAGATCTCAGAAATAATGTTTGATTGAATAGTAGAGGCAGGGTCAATATAGTGTTTAAGAGAATATTTTGAAATCAAATATTCTAACATGTATATAAGTACATGTATGTCCAGGTACAGGACCATATGTGTATGCATATATGTGTATATGTGCATATAAAATTTCACCCCTCTACTTCATTCTAATCTACTTTAATAAACTTCATGCTGCAGCATCTTAAAAAAATATTTCCAATGAAAAACAACTTTCATAAAATCAGTCTCATCATTTGTGTTAAAACCGTTAGTCTGCTTGAGAGAGTTTATTTTCTTTAATTTTTTATTCTTGTTTATTGTTTCAGAAAATAGGATCTCTCCTCTTGGGAGCAGTCACCATAGTTTTCTCACCACAAAAGTGTCAAAATAAAAGCAGAACCACGTCCTTTGCAAGAACACTGTGTCACGGTCAAGTTGAACTGGAGATAGTTTTTCCCAAGGACTGACTTCACCTTGATTTAATGCTCTCATTTCACTTCACTACAAAGAACTCCTTAAATAATTTGATTTTGAAAACGAATTTGGGCCAAATACCAATGTTGTATTTTTCTAGAAGGAGTATGCATTTCTAAGGACTATCACTTATTTTATTGCCTGGTGGCCTCATACACATGCCTGTTCAGATTTCACTTGTACGTTGGACACCATGTAACTGTTTTATTAAAATCCATGTATTTTATATGGTGAGATTAAAGGAGAAATTCTATCTTGCCCAAATGTGTAGCTCTTATTACTCTAACATTCTCATACACAGATAATCATGGAAATGATCTAGAAACAAAAATGCAAACTCATTTATGCTTTATTTAATGAATATGATCTTACTTCTTAAAAATAAAATGCATCATCACTCTAGTGAATATTGCTAAACAGAGAGAGAAAGAGTGAGAGACAGGCAGACAGACAGACAGACAGATGGACAGACAGATGGATAGACAGGAATTTATTGGCTTAAATAATTATAACAATCAAGCTGTGAAGTTTGCTGGAGGCATCTCTATATGCAAAATCTTCAATCAATAGCTCTCAGTGGGGAGGGACCACCTTCTAGGGTACATTTTGAAAATTTTCTAACTATTGCTTGAAATTTATTTTTAGTTATCACAACATTTAGTGTGGGGGCCACTTCCATATTTGTGTGAGTGGCTCCGGAAGCTTAGATAACCTGTAAAGACCAGGATTGTTCTGCATAAATGCATTGTCTGCGACCTGAAGAGCAATTAAATGTCCTGCATGTAGCCAAATGTGTATTTACATTTAAATCTATAGGCTAAAAAAAATCCATCCATTTTATATACAAATTGCAAAAAATATTGAGCAGCTTTGAAATAAAGTGAATAATCAAGAAAAGCAAATCATATATGACATCAAGGGAAGGTGCTTCTATCTTAAGTTTTATCAAAAATTGTGTTGCATTTTGAAATTTTCACTGTGACCACATTTTTCATGGAGTTTACATTCTCAATTTATAGGCTTTGCATGGAGATATGTCAGATAGGATATAAGGGACTCCTTTACCACAGTCAGATGAAAGTATTACTAAAATTGGTTGAAACATAAATTATAACCATCTTATATTTTACTAACAAAATTTGTTTAAATATATTATTCCTGACTTTTTATTCTTGAGTATTTTTGTAGTACAGTGAAGAACCTAGTTGTGAGAACCCATTCTGAAATTAGTTTTTGTATACTTCTTACATTAGATTTCATGATTCTCCTAGTTATTTAAATCACCGTTTCTTCATAGACTTTTATTACTGTTCTTATTCCCAATACTTCTAATTCTCCTGTCTTATCTAGATCAATATAGGCTCCAAATTATTTTCACATGATAGAAACAAATTATCTGTTTCCATATATTATAAAATTATAAAACAAGAAATAAGCTTTATGATTCTTTGATCTTATCCTCACCAAAGTCATTACATTGCAACATGACAAGCAAGTGGATGGAAGCTGAAATTTAAATGCTGTGTTTCAAATTCTGACTCTTCAACTTGCTGGTTGTGGGTTCCTGGGTAATTTACTTGTCCCTGTGTCAGTTGTTTTGGAAGATTACAATCTAATAAAGTAACTTATAAGAAGAGTGAATAAGCTAATACATTGATGTATCATAGAAATGAGCAAGACTCATAAAGCATGTAAAATGTTTAATAAGCGACTAAAATATGGAGAATTGTTTTCAAATTATACATATGATAAAGGTCTATGTCATTAGCAAACTTACTGACCTATTTTCTCCATTATAGTCATTAGTTTTGGTGTCCTATACTTGTATTGATAATTTATCTTTTTCTCATAACCCTTGGAAATAAATCTATTCTATGATTTACTTCTCTTCAGAAAGGATTTTATTCTAATCTCCATAAGAATCTGTTTTCATTTCTCTTTAAAACTTGTATGGAATTACTTCTGATAACCTTCCCCTGTTTATTCTAAAATATTCTTCATAATTAGTAAAATAATCTGATGACTCTATTGCCCTACTATAATCAGAATTATCCTTTAAAAGCTGAATTATATACTTCATTATGATTTCTTTATTTTGCTCTATATGGCACTTAGGACTATAGACAGACTTTTAGGAAAAAATGTATTTATTTTATATATATTTTACTTCAGGGTAGTAAATATATCATTAAAATATTGTTATTAAGAGATTTTGCATTAATTTGGGAATACTTGTGTAATTATATAGAGAAATATAAAAAAATATTTTCCCTAAGTCCCTGACATTTTAGAATTATATTGGCAGATAATATTGAGATGTAACATAATTCTTGTTATGGTTAAGTAATTATTCTTCATAATGAACCTCTACTATAGGAAGAAAGAAGCAACCACTTTTCTTTGCTTCCAGCAAACTATATATTATGGTTCAACATAATTATCATAAGTTTTGGTCAAATACTTTTACTAAATGAAAACAGAGTTAAAAGAAAGTAATTGATAAATGTCATATTAGGTTCTCAGGTAAGTAAAATTTAGTTTCCCTACAACTTCTTTGACTCAAAAAAACATGTAAGAATGCTTTTTTTCTTAATTTTACTGTCTACTTAATGTCCTGACTCAGAGAGATGAAGACTTAGTACACAGGGGAAATATGGGGACTACAACAATGTAAAACAATAAATTCACAAGAAAATACTCCATACACCACCTTCCACAATAATTAAAATCATGAGTCATGCTTATTTCCAGGTCAGCAAAAGATCCATTGGTGCCATGTTTGAGGAAAAACCAACCCCCAAACCAAAGCTCCTTCTTACTCTGTGTGAAGGTTTTTTTCAAATTTGAGCATTCTTTTCTTTGTTACTTCAACTGAAAAAAAATATATACGGGTGCAAAAGTAATCCTATGCATGATCTGAATGAACTTACACAGCATTTTATTTTTTTCATTTTAAGTTTCCTAGTAGTCAAATTTTATTTTATTTTTTAATATTTTAATTATTTATTATATCATTTATTTTATTTTTTATCATTATCTCAGAGTTCTCCCACCACCTTATCACCCATGAACCATAGTCTTAGTATTCTGTGCCCCTCCCACCCATAATTTTCCCCCACCTCCTCTCATGCTCTTTGCTCCAATTTTGCTAAAAATTAGTTTTAAATTTTTCCTGTGTTTGATCGTTAGTTTTCCCTTGTCCTGCATATAAGTGAGACCGTCCAGTATTTTTTAAACTGACCCTATTCTTCTTAGATTTAGTAATATATTTAGCCTCATTCCTGGAAAAGGTGATCAAAATTGTGGTCTAGAAATGATGTGCAGTGTCTAGTCTATGCAATGTTGCATCTGCAGAATATTAATTTACTGAATGATGATTTGACTATTGCAACTTTGGTTTGAAAATTGGCAGTGCTGACTCAGGCATGGTCATTCTCTCTGTTCATTATCTTGTAGGTGCACTGCCTAGTAAAAGGGTCGTGAGAGTCATGTGCTGTAGCATGGGTTTTCTTGCAGCTGCAGTCCTACCTAATTTGTACATTGGCACTCAAAAGATTGTTATAAATGAAGTGCTGTTTTCAAAGTTTCAGACATACCAAATTTTTCTCCTGTTTGGCAAAGGTGGATTTAATTTGACTTTCATGAGTGCAAAATCCTTCTCCTTAGAAGTTGGTCAAACTATTAATTTTATGGCAGGGACAACTGAGTACAGTAAACCTTTTCACAATGTCAGACAGCTTAACTTAATTAAAGTGTTGTTTGGACAGGTGGCTTAAGTAGAACGAAGACTATCAGTAATTTTTCAAGTAATGAGTTTGATGAATTCATGCTGTGTACGTACAGGTGAAAATGTGTCCTGTAAGGGTGTGATGACAGGTGTGTGTCCAAACTACGGGAAGATACACCTTACGATTCATCTGTGTATTCATTTTATTTGACACTTTTTTCTCTCATATATATTTATGTGTGTGTATGTGTGTATATATATATATATTTTTTTTTTTTTAAAGGGGTGAGTTTCTTCAACATCAAGCCCACATGACCATCATAACCCATTGTATACTGGCCTGGACCATGAAAGTCATTTGCAAAATAATTTTTTTACCTTTCAGCAGAATTAAGACATTTCTTAAGCTGAAGATATATTAGGACAGAAATTTAGACTTTATTTGACTTTTCTCACCAAATGTCTCATGCTCTGCCTGTACTGTATAGAGTTGATGAATCCTAGGATTTGAGACAATAGAGCAACAGTGACATTAACTTGTCATATGAAGCATTGACCAGTTAACAGCAAAACTTTTGGACAACCTTTTATGTTTCATATCATTTTAGTGATTATAAATTATCAAATTTTCCACACTGTGTTTGATGACTGCTCTTATGAAGAGAGTCTATAGAACTTGTTGGGATATGATATCCCAGCTCTTCTATGATAGAACCAAAGATAGGTTCAGATGGCAGATTCTTCTGACACAATTCCATTGTTTGCTTTGTGATTCTTCTTCCCTTTTATCATATCTGTTCTTAAGTTGAAAAAAGGCTATTTGTCCCAGAAATTAAAATGAAACCAAAATCAGTATTGTCCTTCTATAGTCATTTGGTAATCACATAAAATCTTTATTTTTAAAGTAATGATTTCTTTATCTTAAATTTATACACCAATAGTGTCAAGACTCAGAAAAGTGATGCTTTAGACAGCATGTTTCATCATGTATCTCAAATATTGCATAACAACTGCTCAAAAATAATTCATGAGAATTCCCACTTTCATTTTTCAGTACTTATACAATTTTAAAAACTTAAGTTGTCAATTGTTGAAATGGCATCACTGATGACAAAAGTGACAGTAAGCTTCCTAGAGAAACTTGCTCACACACTATAAATTGATCTGTAAATTAACCCATAGAATTGAAATCCAATCCAAGTTCTTAAAATTTAAAACATTGTACCTTTACCATTATGATTCTACAAGTATTTCCTTTGTGAAATTTTACATTATTCAAATTTAATAAGATACACTCTAGTATTTTCAGATTTAAATTTTTAGGGCTAATGTAGAGTTTGCTTAAATTCTCAAACCTAACTTTCATGAGGAAAAAGAAATGATTTGAAATTCCCAAGTATGTTAAACCAATGCACAGAAAACTAATGTCAAAACCATAAAAACATTTTATTTATTTTAAGGTAACTAAAACTAGAAAAAAAAGATGACCTAGGTTTTCACTTGACTTTGGCCTTTTTATGACATTGGTACCACCTGGAGAAAAGGTAATAAATTCACACTTCCCTCTTCATATCTACATAAGCATAAACACTGACTCATGATTTGGACATTAAGAAGACCCTGGGCCATAATTTCACTTTACACCTTGGATGCTGGTCTGTAAGGCACAATTACACCAGTGCTGACCTGCCCACTTAGCCAGATATTACATTTTGAAGGGAGCTTTATAAACCACATTTAAGAAAAAGGTGAGAAGCAGAGTGTAACTGTTAAATGTACATGCATTCTAAAAGTTACGGGTACAATGAGTGATGAACCATAGCTGAGAACTAAGATAACAACAACAATAACAACACACCAGGAAAATCAAATCATTGATTGCAGGTGACATAGAAATTACATTTAAAAACTAATTGCTAGAAATATCAGAAAACAGCCAGTGGAAGTAGGAGAAATTGACAACTTCAGGATCGCAGTGCTGTAGAATGATATCATTCTGCATGTCCATGTATTTAAAGAGTACAAACATATTGCATAAGAGAAGCAAAGTTAGTATATTTTCATTCCATTGATATTATAGGGAAATAATCTTTTGTTGTAATAAATTACAGTCAGAGCAGAAGCAAAGACTCGTACATAAACACACACCTTACGAGATGATTTCCATGAATTTTCTTCCATTCTTTGTCTTTTTAATTCTCTTTTTGGTTTCCTTGGATGTCCACAGGTTTTCAATTTTGATAAAATCCAATTTGTCCCTTTTTTTGTGTAAAGTTCTCCTCCAGTATTTGTACAACCCACACATCAATGCACTTAATAAATGTTCATTATAAGTGGAGTTATCATGAACTCCCACCACAGTCCCCAAATAAAAGAAACAAATAGAACTCAAATTTGAAGCCATATAAATTACAGGCTGAAAAAAAATTATCACCAATTCCAAAATCCTAAAAGCTTTGAAATTATTATTTTTTTGTTCAGCTGAGCATATAGCCTGTCTTAAATGATCATACAACTAGTCTTTATGCCTTTTAGTGGGAATATTTATCTATTTTGTTATAGACATATTAGCATATTTGATGATAAATTGCTACCTCAAACTTCACTGAATATGGCATATAGAGTGATTTATTTTTCAAGAACCAGAAATACTCTGAATTCTGAAGATAGCATGTCTCAGATGATTCTGATGGAGCTTTTGACTCTATAGTGACAACAGCAGCTGCAATGCTGTATAACACCATTCCAGTGATTTTTCTAGTGGGTATCATTCCTATATCACAAACAAGAACATTGAATCTTGAGATAAAATGATTTCCTCAAAGGTAAAGACGTATAAAAACTGAAAGCTTGGATTCATTTTTAATACCAACTCTGATTTAATAGCATAGCTTCTGTTAACCAAAGTGCAAAGTAGAGATCTATTAAAACTAGCCAATGTCCATGCAAAGTGTTCTTCTGTTCAGAAAAACAAAAGTAAAGAAACAGACACAGTGTTGTTTATCAATTTGCCTAAGACAACCAAGGTAAGCAACATAACTGAATTCCAGGCTTAATACTGTCATTGGTGTTCTATCTAATATCTTACTATTTATATGAAATAATTTTGAAGACAAAAGGTAGAAGGGGGTATTTTAATTAAGGGCACATTAGTAATTTATATTAGTACAATATCAATACTCATGAAATTAATATTAATAATTCACAGTGATAATGCAAGTATTTTTAATTAACAAGGAATTTTAAACAAAATCCATGTGACAACACAATTAGAAAAGCAAGAAAATCATAATATATAATTAACAATATATGTTATAATCTATAATACAAATTGACAACAATATGTTGACATAATTTATCTTTGACAGATAATTTTCAGTACTGAAATGATGCAGAGATGAAATATATATAAAATAATGAATTATAAAACATACATGTTTTATATGCAGAGATGAAATATATAGCATAATGAACTAACTGTAAAACATACACACATATATGTATATGTATGTGTTTTATGAATATATAAAGAGAGTGAGAGAGAGCTGGCAAATTCAAAACAGAGAGAGAGCTGGCAAATTCAAAAATAAAGAAAAGCAAAAAAAGAAAATTGACACGTGAAAAAAAGTGAGTCATGGGGATAGATTATGGGCAATTGCTTGGAAATATTCCACAAGAGCTGATGAAATTTCATCATTATGAACTATTTTGAATCTCATTCCTGAAGGAATAGCTATTCTGTTAGGGCATAACTCTCCCTGAAGAATATATCATACTCATTTTTGTACCTGATGGGCTCTTCTTGGAATTCTGTAATTCCACATTCATGGACACAAGCATTCCCTGTTAAGAGTTCCTGCCTCTTGTGCCATGGTTCGGTATTGTTTTGGGTTGGAGGAAATCCATTCTGCATGCATTCATTATACAGACCACAAACTTGGTGGAAATAATACTGGTGAATGAGCAACAACATCATTACTTAAGTGTCCTCTTATCCTACCGTGCACATAATTATTTTTGAATCAGTCAGTAACTTCCTGGCTTCTTCAGGCAAATGAGGTTTTAATTCATTAAAAGTTCCCAGGATTTCATCAGCTGGAAGGAATGCTAATGTAGACAAATGATGAATTTTTTAAACTGAAGTTTTCTCTCTTGCCCTATGGCATGGTCAAGCCATTCATCTGAATTTTCCAGCCAATGCATTGGGCTGATGGAAAAAACAAACTTTATGGGGTAACACCTTAAAAAACACCTTAGAAGTCTCGATAGCATCTAATTACAAATCATTCATTATAATGGTTGTGGGTTCAGTTGAAATTTTTCATTTGCATAGCTCACCAAACGTTCAAATAAGTTTATAATGTGTTTCACTCTTTCTAGTCAATGACACATGAACAAATGATAACTCTGAGAATTTTAGCATGCAGCAGGGATATGGACTTTATACAGGTATTTAAAAATATACGAAAAAGATGGGACAGTTTTGAAAATTCCGTATGTTGTCCTTAATGTGAGCTGTTTTTTTTTTTTTTCCTTGGGATGTAAAGTCTATCTAATTTGACCATCAAAATAGTCTTTGTAGATAGTCTTTAAGTGTCTGTTTTCTTTGATGCTATCAAATAGAGAACAGTTCACCATATAATGTGCTTCTTAGTACTAGCAGGGCCTCTATGTCAGCAAGGGTCTTTGGTTCAGTATGTTCTAAAATTGCTATGGTTGAAGGAGTAAAAGAGTTACACAACTGAATAATTTGACATGGAAATAAGATTTCTTGCATTCTTTTGCTTTTCACTTTATTTTTTTTCTTCCAGGATGTCTATATTCAAAAGTTCTATTCTTTCAGTTATCATTTTCAGGATTTTTGACCAGAGATTTCAATATCCAAGATCATCACCTTTGGGTAGAATATTTTGTTTGTTTGTTTTCTGTGTTTTTTTTTGTTTGTTTGTTTTGCATTTTAACAGCCCACGTACAAACAGTGCCCTTAAGGAGAACACCTATTAATAGAAAATCAACAGATTTTTCACGTTAAGTAAATTCTTAAAGGCAAGCCATTCAAGGTTTTTCACATAGATGGAAGATGCAAGTGTTTATGATAATAAAATGAAGACTATATTTACTAGCAAGACAGTCTTTAATATAAATAGGCCCAAAATATGCAATTATAATTGCTAAAAATGTGACAACAAATACATTTTTATTACCACCATCTTACAGAAGTTGGCAGAAAATTATAGCAAACTACCTCAAAGTAGATTTTTCTCTGTAATTTAGACTGTAGCAATGTTTAGAAGAATGCAAACAGTATGAAAAGTTGTACTAGTAAATAAAATGAATGTATAATATATACTATACATGACATTAATATATGGTGTGCTAGACAGTATAATGGCTAATAGAAAAAATATTAGTTGTAGATAGAAAATTATGAACTAGTAAAACAATAGAATGTCACTTTTCTCTCTTATATTTACCAAAGTTTCAAAAAGTAGTACTGCTACCCACAATGTTCAGAGAATTAAGGAATAAAATCAAGTTTGTGTCTTGAATGTGAAAATCAATTACAATGTTTTCTATCCTGCAAGGATTTGCTGAGCTACTACTTTATATCTGAGTATTTGCTGTAAGGAGGTAATAAAAATAAAGTATGTACTCAGACATATGTTTAAAGGCCTTTATTACAATGTTGCTTTTGGGGGGTTTAATAATATTGACCTAGTTAAATCAATTCTGATGCATCCTCATGTCTGTATAGTGGACTATTATGAACTCCTTAAGGGAGAAGATGTATAAATCCATTTATTGATATTGAAATATCCTTATCACTTGTGGGAAAGTCTCTTGAGGTGATTTCTATTTGTACTTGCTTATCCATATCATGTATATATGAAATATATGCATGCAATAATATACACATAAAGATGCCTCCCTGAGCATTTGTTAACCATTAACTAGAAATGATGGGTTGAGGGAGACTAGGTCATAGAGTTGTTACAATTATAGATGAGTGTGGAGGGATGGGCATGATTTCAGCAAAGGGAGGGTGGTATAAGCTAAATTATGGAGATAAAGAAGTGTGTCTGAGTATTGACCTACACAGGATGAAAAACATTACTGAAATCGGATTTATGATTAATTTATGCAAGATTTCTTTCTGAATTCATGTACAACCTGCATTTATCTGAAAACTTGGTCTTCTGGAGTAAAACGCCATTCCTCTTGCTCTTCACTGGTACCTACTCTTTCAGAAACATGATTTTTTGGTAATTGATCCAGTAAGAGTCTGTGATAGTTCTTGCCAGAACACCTGGTACCCATTTGACATTTGATAAATGCCTCTCAAATGCGAGCAGGACACAGCAGGTGCTTGAGTTTGTTCGTGTTGTGCTGTCTGCATCTTTGCAAAGGTCCCTCCACACAGTGTCAGGCAGGGACAGGTCACAGCAGACTGTCATTTCCTGGCCTCTAATATTGTATGGAAAGTGCTGATGCAAAGTTGATCAATGAAAGAAACTGTGTCTGTATCAATATTTGACATGATACCTACTTTGACTGTTATACACACGATTGCTGTGAATAGCTTATACACATGCTTTTGTTTTCCTGTGTGAATATCACTGCAATATTGGTTCCCCAAACTTGTCAAAAGTGTGCATACTGAGCACCTTTTTTGGTTTAGCTCTTATTTTTTTCTTATTTGAGAAACACCTTTTCAAATATTTTGTGGATTTTTTTCATTGGGCTATGTGGGGATTTTTTGTTATGAAATTATGAGTTTATATGTATTTTAGCTATTAACTCTTTATTGGATATATAGTTTGCTTTAGCATTTTATTCTGTTTGGTTTCATAGAACAATTGTCTATTTTGGTAGCATGACCAAAAATAACAAAACCAACATCAAGAAGCACTTTATGTTTTACCTAGTAATTTTAGGTTCAGGTCTTACATTTAAACTTTTAGTCCATTTTGAGTTGATTTTTATGTAGCATGAGATAAAGATGCACTCCTTGTGGTTGTGTTTTTCACAGTAATATTTTTTGTAGATTATATCCATTCGCCATTGTTTGTTAACAACAGTATTATACATTTCTGTAATTTCTATTCTTCCCATTAACGCAAATGTCTGTTATGTCTGTATTTTATTATTTTGATTAATTTTGATTTTTAAAGTAATTTGAAATTAAGAAAATTAAGAAACAAGAAACACGAATCAAAAACCACAGTGAAATATCACCATATAACTGTTAAGATGGATGTCTCAAAAAGATAAAAGATAACAAGTATTTGTGAGGGTGTCATGAAAAGAGAACCCTTCTAGGTTGTTGGTAGAAAAATAAATTGGAATGGCTATGACAGAAAACAGTATGGGATTCCTCAAAAGAAAAATACTACAACTACTATATGATCCCAGAATTCCAGATCCTGGTGTGTGTGTGTGTGTGTGTGTGTGTGTGTGTGTGTACGTATATGTATATACCATAGACATATATATGTAGATATACATGCTACATACATATATATGTATATGCAGCCAAAATAAATGAAATTTGAATCTTGAAATTAATTTATTCTCATGTGTTCATTGTAGCTTTACTCATTATAACCAAGATATAACTAACTTAAAACCTAAATAACCTCCAAATGGACAAATGACACATACACACACACATTCTGCCAATTATGAAAACATGGGTGAATCTGGAATAAATTCTGCTAAGAGAAACAAGTCAGACACAGGAAAGCAAATGTTACATGAATTCACTTAAATGTGGAATCTAAAATTAAAATTGATAGAAACTGAGAGTTGGATGGAGGCTACCAAAGTAGGGGGATGAGAAAATGTTTGTCAAGTATCCAAAGTTCAGTTATGCTTGATGAATGAATTCTGGCTATCTCATGGGCAACATGGTAATGAGTTGACATTATTTTATTGTACTCTTCAAATTTATTAAGAGGATAGATCTTAAATGTCACACACAATAGTATCTGTGTGGAGATTTCAGATCTGTTACTTAGTGCGAATGCTGTTATCTTTTAACAACATATACATGAGTCAAAACATCAAGTTCTAAACTGAGTGAATCCAATTTTAATGTAAAAAATAGCTCAACAAAGTTTTTGGAAAGGGGAAACATGTACATGCTCTAAATCTCATCCTTTTCCTCTTTCTCATTCTGGGTGTTCTACTACAATAAATCATTGTCTTCACTCTGTGGTAGCTATACTACTGAGCTTATACTTGTAGCACTGGTAACTGAAAACAACGAGGAAACTTTATTTGCCACAATATTTTACATCTTGGCAGTAATAAGAGTAACTATAATGAATTGCTGTAAAATATGGTTGACTCTCCATGGACTTTGTTAACTTTTCAAATTAAACTTTATTGATGTTTTATAGCTTCATATTGAGATTTTACAATGCTGTCCTTAGTGAGATTATTTTATGAAGCTTACCCTGTGAACTAAATTAATTACTTTAAAACTTAGACCCATCCAAAAATATTCCCTTATTTTTAGATGGAAAAATATGCAATGAAAATATAAGCAATAGAAAGATTTTTGAATATAATGTATTGATTTGAATAACTTATATCAACCCACAAAGTTTTTTTTTATGATTTATTATCCAAATCTCAAAGAGCACAGAACACCCAATAACTGGAATTATAACATGCTTTCCTATATTTTGAAATTATCATTTAATTTAGTACTAACCTCAGATGAATACACATACACATATATTCCCATTTGGATTAGTTGCTACAGGAGTTTATTGGGTAGCCATAATGACAGGATCTGGTTACCCATTAATATAAGAAAAGGTTCAGTATATATCTTCTCCTTACCAAAGGCTAAAATGACCTGCAACATTAGCAAATGAGATCTTCTTCATTCAATTTTATAAGAAGGAATAAATGTGAAAATATTAGGAATCTCATGGATGACTGGTAAGAAAATAATCCATAAATGCATTCATCTACAATACTGATTTAAAAAAAATATATATTACATTATGTATTTGTCTGCTATGTACATATTAAGCATCTATCTTTTGTCATTGTGCTGTACTTTGCTGCACATAATTCTCCCAACTCCCTCAGTTTTGTTGAAAATGGTTGTGTTTTGTCCCTTTTTATGGCTATATAATGCACCATGATGTGTTTGTAGCATGGAATCTTGATTTTTGACTTTAGGAGGTCAGTCTAGATTGCTTTCCATTGTGGCTGTGATAATTCCCATTCCCATTAGTGGCATAATACGGTTCCTTATTTTTTGTATCTTCTTCAGCACATGTCGCTGAATGCCTTTCTTATGGGTGTAAGCTGGCATTTTATTGTAACTTTTAAGTTGTTTCTCTTTTATTAGATATGATGAACATTTTCATGTGTCTTTTTTCTTTCTAATCATTAACATAGATGATGATTCAGAAAATACTTTAAAAAGTGAGAGGACATTAAGAAATAAATAAGGTTGAGATTTAGAGGAATGGGAGGAGACAGGAACAAAGTGATAGGAATATGGTGGGAAAATGTTTTTATCATTTGTATATTTTTCTTTTTTTTAAAAAAAAAATTGAGACTAGCTCTCTCTATTTTTGCCCATGGAACCGCAGGCTCAAGTTGCCCAGGGTACCATGGACTCAAGCAATCCCCAGCCTCAGCTTCCCAGATAGCTGGGATTACAGGCATGTGCCACCACACCCAGCTGTTTTTTTGGAACTAGGTCTCACTGTGTTGCCCCAAGCAGGACTCAAACTGCGATCCCTAGCCCCAGCCAACATTTGTATATTTTTCTGACAGAAAATACTATCATGGGTTTTGTCTTCCTTCTAAAAGTTGTGTGCTTAGCCCCACCCCCAACTACTTTTAAGGTTTTCTGTTTATTACTGACTTTAAGCAATTTGAAAATGAATTACCTCCTTTGCATGGATTTTTTATATCTTTATCCTTCTGAGTTAACTTTGGCCATTATTTCTTCAAATAATTTCTGTCCCCACTAGGGGAATCTAGTACCACATATGGTACAATTTATGAAGTTGTCCTATTGTTTCCTGAGGCTCTTTTCATTTTTTATTTGATAATTTCTCCTAATCTTTACTACTATTGATTGTAATGTCTCAAAGTTTATCAAGCATTTCTTGGCCAAGTTTAATCTGCTGTTAATCTTCTTAAATGCATGTTTCATCTCAGACACTGACATGTTCACCTCTAGACATTCATTTACAGACTTTTATATTTCTTCCAAGTCACTGCCTAATACAATGAACATCAGAAGTGCAATTGTAACAGCAGTTACAATGGCCTCATATTCTGTTTTCAATATCTATGTCAATTAGCTTTCAATTGACTGAGTTTCTTCCTTAACACTTACCATGTGTTCTTGCTTCTTTGTATCTTTGATAACTTTATCTGGAATCCCTATCCTTATAGATTCTACATGTTCAGGGGATGGGTATTTTTGTATACTCATAATACAAAAATGACTAATTATTGTTGAGATTTAATGTTTGTAATATATTTCTTGCCTCTTGGACTGGATTTTTGGGTAGGTAGGAAAAATAGGAACTAGTTTTTGTGAAATAGCAAAGACTACTTGACACTGTTTAAATTTGCCAAGAAACATTCCAAATAAACTATTCCTATATTATTTATTTCTCTCCTGTCAACATGTAAAAACGCATCATAAATGGACCATTTAACATACTGTGAGTGACAAATAGCTATGATTGAACTAATTTTTTCTTGGAAATATTAAGATTCAGATCCAGTTATATGATTCCATCCCCTAAAAATGTAATTCACCCATTTAATTTTTCCCTGTAGCACTCTCTTTTCCAATGAGTAAAAAATGCAATTAAGTTTGACTGTGTATATTATTAAGAAAAATATAGAAAGACACAAGGAGAAAACTATTCAGTGTGCTGAAATATCTTACTAAATATATTTTAAAAAGTGTATCTTTCCTTATTTGATATTTTGTTCTTAATTTTTGTGTTTATAGCAAGTGTCAGTGCCAGACCCCTGGTTAGACAATGTCCAAGACATTTAGACACTGAACTTCTGCCTATGGTATTTAAATTATAGAAATCAAACTTCTTCAAGGTTAGGTTGCTTTCTTTCTGATGCAAAAGTATATTTGCTTTCCAATTGCTATAGAAATGCATTTAGTTGAAACTCAGGGGAAAGGTAAAGAAAATGTATGCTTGCAACTGTGAAGATTCAAAATAATATCACAGTTTACCTTGTGTTTTACTTTTGACATTTGCTTATACCCATTCAGCAGTGATTGTTTACTATTTAACAATAAAAAGGGTAATTCTTGTCCAGTTGACTAATAGTCTATGGTTGTATTTACATGACCTCATTCTAGTGAAGTAGATAACTCCAGAGGTCAGGAGAAATTTCACATAAGTCTATTGTAATCAGTGAGAGAAAGTGTTGTGGATATATTGTATGAACTTTACTTCAATTCCTGCTGCAAACATAATCATAGAGAGGATTAATGATTAGTTTATATCCTATAAGCATACATTTTTATTTGCTTCTAGGGAGATCTGTCTTTTCAGTCTTCTTTTGTAAGATAAAAATGTATGTCCTTAAAATCATGATTTGATTATGAAACATGAAATATATTTATCTCAATATCGCCACAAAAAACTAATTAGACAAATTACAAAATATATTGGTAACATCTATAAAATGCTTTTATTTGTATGTCCAAAATTTTACTAAAATTCTATATATATGCCTAAAATTATACTTTGTAGAATCATTTTTCATGAAGAATTATCACTCAAAGTCAAAAGTACATGGCAAATACTGATCTTTGCATCAGGAAGGCAAGGTGATATTGGTCATAGTTTTCTAAAAGTAGTAGCTTCTTTCTGTGGTAGAATAATGAGTGACATAGCATCCTGAGACAATGGGTTCAATAATCTTTTTTTCTTAGACTCAATAATCCTTGTTTCACTAATTTCTAGTAACCTTTTGATACACAATTAATTGCATAGTTTTTGTTGGCACTCATAAATGTCTATTCTAATGCAACCTTAATTATTTCATCCCTAGATGGATCATATTTAAAGACAAGTATAGTATCATATTAACTTTCTATGAACAGTGATTGGTCAAAAATTTTTATTAAATCTATTATAAAAATATTAGATTAAGAAAAAAGTCTTACACTACTTCATAAAATAATGCCACAATAGTGTTAACAATGAAGAAAATAAAAAGGATGAGCTTTGAGGGAGAAACTTTCAGTACTCAAACTCTGAACCTGTCACCTTAAATGTTCCTAGCTTGGAATGATGTTTCTGATGCTCTAGGTTCCCATATGGTGTTTGGTGACTCTGCCTGCTCTGAAATGAGTTGCTGTTTTCTTGGAACAGTTAATGGGACTCAGATGTGCCAAAAAAGGCAGGAGAGCCGTTTAAGTTGTGATGTTTTGTTGAAAGTGTTTTCTTTTTATTTATTTATTTTTCCTGCTGTGTTACTTTTTAAAGTATATCTCTTCCCATTGAGAAAGTGTTCAGTAAAATAATAGATAATGTCATGTAAAGGTCAGACCTCCTTGTATTGAGTATATTGTCAAATATATCATGAGCTCAATTAGCATGGTATTCATTAGTGATGGAAAAAAATGTAGCTGAGTGAGTGGATGGTAGGCTAAATGTGGTAGAGATGAAAATCCATGACATTTATGGTCGTGATGCATGTCTATGATATGCGAAAGAAAGAAAATAGATAGAAATAAATAGCAAGAAGTGAGGATGAAAAGGGAAAATAGCAGGGAGGGAAAGTGGTGGGGCACTGACAAGCACAGGAGGTCTGGGAGCATGGAGAGAGGTTGGCAACTGTCTAAACTGGTAAGTAAGTTTGCTGAAGGTGAATGGAAAAGGCACAGAGAACAAGCCAAGCACAGTTAATTGCTCCAACATCAGGCCACTGATGGAGGCCAATGACAGAAGATGGAGGAAAATGATGGAGGAGGTGCTGAGGGCCTTGCTATCTTGGTTCCCAGTCTCCATGTCCCTAGATTTCTAACATTGTGTCCACCGTGGACGTGGGCATGGCTCTTCTCAGATGTTTTTCATCCCAAGTGAGACATGGTCTCTCTCTGCCTTCATAGGTCCTAACTGGGAAAATACAAATGAACTTACTTAAATGCTATTTTGTGTAGAAGTCCTTGGGTTTTAGTGATTTCTTTTAAGCCTCTAATCATGCCTATCACATTTTTATATTCCAAAATAAAAAGTTGTGTCTTCATTGTTTAGCTTCAAATAGTAGACATCAAGATAGAGGGTATGTATATATTAAATATGTATATATGCACATGCATACATACATATATGCATATTTATATTCATATCACAATTTGTCATCAAGACATAGATAGTTTTCCCTATTAAGAGGGCAATCAGACAGGATTAGAAAGCAAGAACAGGTGGTCAAAGCATCCAAACTTGGACTGCTCTACGCGGTTCCACCTTACACCAATTTACCAGATTATTCATACAAAACCGAGATGAGAGTGTACACTCAGAAATCCCCAAATCCAGAAATAGTCTTGGGAATGTAGGTGGAATAGAAGCATATTTTAAAAGGAGGGAAAAAGACTTTACTATGAAGATTTAATACTTTAAATATTAAAAAAAAAACCTCTATTTTAAAATAGATAAAATTGAGTTAGTACCAAATAGAATGTTTCCCCTGGGGGAAAAGGCATCCATAGTTGCTTGGTAAAAAAGCACTTTCATAAGTGCTTAATGAAGCGATATGTAGAAAATGTACATAAGGAGCACAGAGGAGACATTCAAGGTCAAAGGACAAAATAAATTTGGTCATTGAATTCTTTTCTAGGAAGCAGCAGTATATTTCATTTTCAATTGTTATTTCAGATTTACTTCCAAATAAATTTGCTTGCCACAGATTAGTATAAATATCTTTTATTTACTTTTCTCCATTCTTCTTCTTCTTTTTAATCTTTCTTTTTCCTTCCACTGACCACCAGCTCCCAACTCTTATAGAACTAGAGTCTTTTAATCTGTATTTTTTCCCACCAATTCTGGGATAGTCCAGGTTAGAATGTCTTCAAAGACTATGACTTCTTTATTCAAGGGTTTTGTTGTTTTTTTCCCCTTCTGGAATTTAGCTTTAGTTTATTTTTTATATGTCTCATTTTGTTGCAGACTTTACAACTACTTGATTCTGTGAATTCCAGATGTGTGTGACACTTGAAGCCAGTTATTGTTTTTCTTTTCAATTGGCTCTAATTGAATATAATCTAATCAGTCATAAACTTTTTCATTGAATTTAAGTTTTAATAAGTAAATTTTAATTTATAAAAGTTTATTTTGTTCTTTTTATTGCAGATCTTTCACTACTCTAGTCATTTACTTTTTTGAGATATATTCAATGTCCTTTTATTTTCCAAACATATGTGTATAAATTAAATCTCAATATCTTCCAAGCTGTATTTCTAATTCTGAAACTATTACTGCTGCCTCTTGTTCATAATAACATCTTTCTTTGTGACTTAATTTTTTACTGTACTAAAATTTCTTGGGAATTAGACTGTGGAAATTAACTGATGAGTTTCTACAGAGAGAATTTTGATCAAGCACCCGACAGTTTCAGTAAGTACCTTTGTCAGTCTTAAGTTGGACACTTGGAAGAAAATTTTTTACCTGAGTGGTTCCCCTTCCCTATGTTGTATAAGTTTAGATACAAACTCATGTGAGAACTGACCTCAAAGAGGACACTTTTCTTCATCTTGCAAGAAAATTCAAGACAGTATCTAGTTTTTTTTGAAAAGGGGGCAACAAAGGTAGTCTATTTCCCCTTCACCTTTATACTATGCATGTAATTTGTAACATAAATCTGAGGTTCACTTGGATTCCACAAGTGATTGTGCATAAATACCTATTCAACTCTTTGAATTCTAGCCTTAGACTATGCCTAATCTATAACATATAAGACTTTTAAACTATTTTGCCAAATCATAATGCAATTATGATTTTTAGGTTAGATTAGATCTGACATCCATAGACTGTTAGGAATAGCATGTGGGATGAAGAAAAAAAATGAGATGGAAGAGATTGATAGAAATATATGAGGCTAGCACACAGAATGGGGATCCTGGGAAGCATGTCCAGGTTCAACTTTAATGAAGTTGCAAGGCCCTTTATATACCCCAACAAGGAAATGTTAGAATGATGTAATGAGGAAGTAACAAAGTGTATGTAACATACAGCAGGGAGGATGCATGAGAGTAGGAGAATTTACACGTGGGTGCAACAGCCATTACTAAGAGGTCATTTGTCTCTTTGGACATTCCAAAGAGGTTAGGAATCTGGATTACAGGTGAGAAATGTGCTTTTGCCTACCTTCTAGTGTGCCAGGGTTGGGGGGGGGTGCTAGAGAGATAGGAGGTATTCCTCTTATCTAAAGCTCCATCTTTCATTCTGCTTCTACATTCCACAATAGACATTTTCAGTTGGACAATAATTCAAGATATGAGTGAAACAGCTTACTGGCAAGTAAGTGAGTTTTGACCCCACTAAAGAAGGAATATTTACTGAATGGAAAGAAAAATTCATGTAACTGTAAATATCTAGATAGGGAGATAGATAGAGAGATATAAATTTAATTTATATTAACAGTGATCATTATCACTGTTAAGATTATTGCTTCAGAATGTGACCTTATTTGAATATCTGCTCTTTCCAGAGGTAATCAATTTAAAATGAGGGCATTAGGTCAGACCTTAATCCTACATATCTGGTGTGCTTACAGAATCTTGGACACAGACAAACATACACACTGCCATATGAAGATTGGGGCTATGCTTCCTCCCAAATGCAGGTAGTTGATATACTTACCTTTACTTATCTCTTGCTATGTACAAGATACTCTAGTGTGCTTATTTCTATGAACTCATTGTTGTCTTTTTTTTTTTTTCTATATTAACTCAAGGTGTCGAGTACTATTGTCATCTGAACTTTACAGATGAGTTAACTGAAGAAGTGAGTGGCTCAGAAACTTTCCCAAGGACACATAGCTAATTGATCTGGAACTGGGGTTGAAGCCCTCTAGTCCAAAGTGACTGTGTTCCCTCCTAATATTGACATTTTTATTGCTTACCTTATGACATGTGTATACCTATCTGCTTCTTTGTGTGTTGGATATGTTCCAGCTACTGCTAGTAGTCAAAAACTGGGAAAAGTTTTATCCTAATATTCTGTAATAAACTTTCACATTTGTCTCTTACTTTTCAGCATTCTGGTTTCTATTTTCTGCTTAGATTTTAATGATCTCTGTGAACACATTTTTCTAATTTAGTTCATCATAGTCCCTTCTTTGCTGATATTTTAATTACCTGCCATGTTGTCTCAACATATTAACAGCCACCGGAAAGAGACATCCCTGTACTTGTAGTAGAATTCAGGACCATTGGGGCATTTGTCTACCACTGTTGTACAGGGACAGATTGACTGGTATGTCTAAAATGGAAAAAGCATTAAAATTAGACACATTCATATTTGAATACTACCTCCAACCACTTGGAAGCACATGATCATTTTCAAGTAATTTAAGTAATCAATATATCTTAATTTCCTTGTCTGTGAATGAGGACAATAGTGGCATCTTCCTTACAGAACTTTTATTTGAATAATCTTAAATGTTCTCCATAATGTACTCAATAAATAGGAACAAGATGTTGTAGTTACATGTGTCCCAGCTACAGAGCTAACGGTGGCTCTATTCAAAGGTTGCTTGAAAACTGAATTGCATGGAAACATAAAAGATTTATAGGGCAAAACAGACCACACCCTTCCTATTGTGACGCACTTCCCCAAGGTCATCTTTCATGATGACAGATCATAAAACCTTGTAATTTATTCAGGGAAAGGTTATGCTAGTTAGTTGTATTTCTCATACTACTTGTGGTGATCTTTGTTCTGTTTTTACAATTTGCTTTTGTGTGAGTCTGAGGAATGAGTTCTTCCATGTTTGGTTGTGTGAATTTATTATGTATGATCTTTAACTGTACTATTTATATTAGAAAAAAAATTGCAGAACCTTTATTGATTCTAAGATGTCTTAATTATATCCATAGCTCATTTCTAGCTAACACTGCAGCAGAATGAGGATATAGAACAACGATCCTGGAAAATTAGTGATAGTTGTTAATGTGTGTATGCAAAGTGATATCACATAGGTAAAACCATTTTATAAAAGCTCTGGATGGAAGCTTGATTGAAAAAGTACAAGGATTGTTGTAGTTAGTAAATAAATGATACCGTCAGGTTTTTATTTTGTGAATTCATTAAATATGATCAATATCATAACACCAAATACACAGAAAAGAGTCCATGATATTGTAAAATGGAGCTTCACAGATAAGACAATAGCAAAATATATATCTGATAAGAGACTGACATCCAAAATAAAGAAATTTTAAAATTTAACAATCAGAAAATTAATATCTTAGAAAATAGACAAAAGATCTGCAGAAACAATTCACAAAGGATGCTGAAAATAAACAACAGATGACACACATGAGAAGATGTTTAACAGCATTTATCACAGAGGGATTGCAAACTAAAGTGATAAAGTAATGTCAGTACCAAGCAATGGAAAAGCTAAAAGTCTGAAAGTTGGCAATACCAATTGCAGGTTGGGATGTGAGACAATTGAGCTTTCATTCATTATTGCTAGTAACACAAAAAGGCATAGTCACCTTCAGAAACAATCAGGCAGTTCTTTATAACACTAAACACTACTAATACAACAATCATAGTTATAGGTGCTCACCTGACTTGAAAACTTGCATCCGTATAAACACTTGCACAAAAATATTTATGATAGCCTTATTATGAACACTGAATTTGCATGTAAACTATAACATTCAGTAAGTGACTGAATATGCAAACATAGTTGATGCAATCTATGGAGTATTATTCAATGACAGAAGGAAACAAGCTACCCATTTATGAAACAGATAAATCTTAAGCTCATATTATTGTTCAGTGAAAGAAACCAGTCTAAATACTAGCACCTGAATAATTATAGTTATATCACATTCTGAGAAAGGCAAAACTATAGAGTAAATAGGCTAATGTTTGAAGGTAGTGGGGGTTGGAGGAAGTTTGATAAGAGAATTTTTATGATGGTGACATGATTTTTTTTATGATACAATAACAATAGTGCAACACGTAAGCATTTTTGAAACTCAGAATTTTACTACACCAAGTGTAAAATTTAATGTATGCAAATTGTAAAGCTCATCTAGGAATTTGGAGAACCCCAAAACACAATGTAGAATGTGACAAAAGAATACAAATATGTTACTGGCCTGAGTGGCCTTGTCAATGAATGAGGTCTACAAAGCTGCACAGGTGTGTACAGATGCTGTGCTCTAATCAATAAAGGTATTTCCTACAGGGGCATGTGTCAATAGTCCAGAAACTACTTCACATATATAGTGGACTTTAATGATGAAATAAACAGATGACAGATGATAGAAGCCAGGTGTGTCTAAGGAGCAGGAGGTTGTAACTATGGCCGATAGAGTAGATTAAAATGTCCCACAAGAGTTGGAGACATCAGTAAGAATATATGTAGTTTGACATAGATACAGAAGGCTATTGAAATGTTTATTATACATCTCTGCACCTTTTAGGGACTACAACCCCAGTATCAAGTCACCCACCATATGTTCAGAGATTGATCTAATGCCACTATTCAAGAAAAGAAAACAGAGGTTCTTGGAGAAATGGAAGTTTCTATGACTAGTGAAAGAAATGCACATAATGAGCTTGTAGAAGCTTGTTGTACCACCACCACCAACAGAAAATCACTCAAATGAACAAACTGGATTTTTTTCCAAAGAAATGAGAAACTCACAATGTCATGGGTATATCAATGGGATGTAGGTGTCAACTAAAAGAACAACTAATGTCCAATCTTGAAGAATTTGAGCACAAAAGTAGTCCTGGATTATATCTTAAATAGTAAAACAAATAATCATCAGTACATAGTCACATAAATAAATCAGTAAATGTAAAATTAGGGAGGTGAATTTAGATATAGGTATAGACGTCATCAGTATAGACATAGACATGTTCAGAAAATTCAAAATAATTTGTGACCCTCTAGCTTGACTAGGTGGAATATAACACCTGACTCCTTAACTGTGGGTTGTACATGGTTGTTTTCCAAAGACTATATAGTATGGCAAAGGGAACAAATAGAAGAGTCACTTTAAAGGGTCTGACTCTGAGAAACACTGATATAATATCACCATTAGTATGTCCTACACAGAGTGTGTATCTCAGTATATTATAGGGAGATTTACTTTTCGTCATCTTCCCCAAACATATTACCCCAGCCTAATCATGGGAAAGCATCAGACAAGCCTCAATTAAAAGAATTCTACAAATTACCTGAAGGATGCTTCTCAAAAGTGGTAGCCTGGGTGGAATTCTGACACAGAGAAGGAATGTAAAAAAAAAAAAAAGAAAGAAAGAAAAAGGCAAAGCATGGATGCAGTAGGTTATAACATACTAACATTGGTCTTGAATTATGGCAAGTGTGTCATAAAAATCCTAATAAAGGGCAAGTTTGTATGTCCAGCCTATAGGCCTTTCAAATGCACAACTTGACTGAAAAAAAAAAAAAAAAGACTGCTAAAAATTAGATGCTAACTTTTCATCTCTTGATTATTTTTGTTATCTACATAGATAACGATGTCCATGTACTACAATAATTCTATTTCTTATTTTATAAACTTGATAATTTCCGTTGTTTCCTTCTCTTATTATCAAGAAACTTTTGTAAAATATAAAAAAGTAAAATAGGAGTTCCCAACCTCAGAATCTTCACTAGTTACTCACCTGTTTACTGTGGCTATTTTTAAGGTAAATTTTCATTTGTTCATAATTTTTACATGTATATATGAGTGAGAGTTGAGGATGCTTTGGAGGTATGAGCCCCAGTTAGGTGAAGACCCTACAGCAACTTTATTAAGTGAATCTTCCTGAATCCACATAGCCATGGGGTCAGGCAGAAAGTTAATTCAGCAGGGGAATAGATCTCAGAGATGTGAAGCAATGAGTTTGTGTCACAGAACTGTCTAGCAGGAATAAAACTCTGTCCACAGTAGCACTCAGCTGAAACACACAGTTAAAGGAAATGTTTAAAATGGAGAGTCATATAGCTGGGTGCGGAGGTGTACACCTGTAATTCCAGATACTTGAAAGACTGAGGCTAGGAAGTACTTGAGTCTGTGTATTTGAGAATACCCCAGGCAACATAGCAAAACCAAGTCTTAGAAAAAATAATAGTGAGTTATGAGACTGTCAAAAAATGAGATTCAAGAGTTTCAGAGTGAAGGTTTTGAAGAGGATAAAGAAGGTTGGGTATTCAGGTGCAAGGGAAGTGGAAAAGGAACCCACAGGGAAGGGAAATGATGAAGTATCGTGTTTAGGGTATGACTTGAGGAAGCAACTATCCATAGGAAGTAGTTAGGATCTGGAATGCAGTAGAAGGATCAAGTTTGGAAATGATGCTTTGCTATCAGCTCAGACCCTAGATATAGAGAAAATGTAGCAGTGAATAAAATCACTAAGGCGATCACCATGTATCAGCCATGCTTGGCTTTGGCATCTTTACCCACCATCTAATATCTGCTCGATGTTGTACAATGAATCTCAGTTGCTTGACTTGTATAAAGAAAAGAACAATGTTAAAGCCTCTCAGTGGCTTTAAGAAGATTGCATTAGGGGATGTGTGCCAATTACTAAGCAAAGGGGAATGAAACTAGAAGTAGCACTAAGGCGTGAATAATAAAAGGAACTCAGAGAATTTGAGACCTGCCTTGAGAGAAGTCTTCTGGGTAGAGAACTTGAGTGTCCTTTGGACAAAGTCTCTCAGTATTGTTTGCTAATGGAAGCTACCTGTGGGCTTAAAAAACATCGTGCTACAAAGAACTTCTGTGTTGATGTGACGGGTCTTCAGTCCTACTGCTTCTTCTTGCTGATGTCTGTTCTACCTCCTATAGAGTTAGTATTGTGGTTCTTACTCCACTTGGGTGATGCAATGTATCTCAGATCTGGTCAATAAGAATCTCAATTTCCACCATACAGGTGGCTATTACAACACAGACCAACAAGACTTACAATGTGCTTTGAAAGGCAGTCATGCTAACTCGTTGCATTCCAAGCTGAGGTGTCCAATTTTGTAACTCTATCACTCATCCATCATTTCCACCTGAAAGAGATGATAAGAGATGAGGAGAAACTTAGTCTTTGCTCCTTGGTTCACCACATTTGAACCTTTTCTAACTATTGCACTTTTAAGTGAAGTAAGCTAGTGTGCTCTTCTCTTTGGTTACCTACGTTGAGTCATGTTTCTATTTACATTTGGAAAAAAAAATACTTAACTGATCCATTACTTCCCCATATTCAAATATTGCTCACAGATAAGCTTGGACTTGATTGCTAACAATTGTGCTCCTCAAATAATTTGAATGAACTTTCTTTAAAAGGTCACTCTGGGTTAAGTGTGAATTTGAATTAACTAATTAAAATCTAGAATGTGTGTTATCTAGGCTGCCAGCTCCAAACAATATGCTAGGTGATGAGGTCATTCTCATAGATCTTAGGGTTCTTTCTTTCTAGGATTATGCCCAGCAATCTAGGTTCTTTGGATTTCACATGGGAGCTTTAGGAAAAAATATTTTCTAGAAGGCAGGTGACTTAACCAAGTCTGTCTGGATGACTCTAAAACATTTAGTTTTCTTTTGATCTTTAGCTACAAGTAGTCAGATATAACTTGGCAATAACTCAGCAAATTCTCTCAAAGGTAAAGATTCATACTATGAGTTTTTCTCAGGTCTGATGACTAAATCACCCATGTCATTTATTACTCAGTAATTATCTGTTCTCTGGGGGCAGTGCTACATAGAAAGAAAACATTTTGTAGAAAGAGAAAGGGTGATGAGTATGTGTCTTTTTCATCAAAGGTGCACTTGCCACATCAGCTCAGGATAAGAACAGATGACTAAAATGCTTCTCAATGCTGCATTGTAAGAGGTCAGGATGGGCACCATTGAGTGACCAGAGAGAAGAGAATGTATCTCGTTCTCTTTGCTAACACTCGGGATATGGAAGGCAGACTTGTCATCTTCTAACTCTGCAGGTAAACTGTGCTTTTTCATTTTGTGATAGTATTGTGGATTTTGTTGGAAAACTTAGCCACTAGAGGGTCCCTTTGTTCAAAGTCACAGCATAGAATATTGAAATATTTCCACTAAAAGGATAAAAAAATGACAAAACAGAGACAGCTGCAACATTACAGTTAGGAATAAATATAAGACACAGGAATGAGAAGGCTGTGGAATTACTTTAGTTCATTAATGTCTACCTGTATTCTGCTACAGGCTATTGGTTATGTACCTTAAATGAAACTGTTCTTCTTTGAAGAGGAAGGGAATGATTTTTGCTGTAAAGCGCACTATAGTATGCTGATAATTATTGATTCTTACTGACTAGTCAATTTAATACCAGAGCAAAAGATTGTTTAAGGGCAGTTGGTTGTATTTCTCTTTCTTCCTCACCCCCACTGAAAACTGTAATAACTAAGTTGAATAAAGGGGAAAATTGGTTTGCATTTGAGTTGTTAGGCTGAGAAACAATCAATTTGGAAAATATGTGAGTGTCTGCACAGAATAAACTATACCCCAATAAATGGGTGTTTATCTATGTGGCCTGAGGAGATTCCAATATCTTGGATTTGGAAGGGTCATGAATTTTCCACAATGATGTCAGATCATTCTTACTTCTCTCTTAGACACTTGCAGGGTATAGGCTTTGTAAGGAGAAATAAACATCGCAAGGCTGATGTCCTCAGCTTTGTATGTTGAAAGCTTTTTTGGTCCAATTTTAGTTTTGCTGACAGTCACAATACATTTTCAGGCTGTCTTGTATGGTGAGTCAGATTGAAATAATTGTTCCTGCATGGACAAACTGATTAAGCTGGGGAGATTTT
Organism: Uropsilus gracilis; assembly: GCA_004024945.1. Lineage (NCBI taxonomy): Eukaryota > Metazoa > Chordata > Mammalia > Eulipotyphla > Talpidae > Uropsilus > Uropsilus gracilis. The sequence continues at coordinate 41,166 of PVHY01001023.1, read as the reverse complement.
AGGGATGCTGTTTTACTTCCATTCACATTGTTTTATCTTTCCCATCAGTAATGTGCTGAAATCTTCTTTTTATGTGTTTAAATGTAGTCAATTTTTTAAAGAATGTTAGAATCTTAGAATGCCTGATGAAACTTTAGTTTTCCCAGATGAATGATTTTTTTCTCACCTAGAGAACTCTTATGCTTCTCTTTAGTTGGTGCTCATGTAGCTAGCATCTCAAAATATGTTAGTTTCATTATTTTTATTATAAAAAGTACTGTGAATAATAACTGTGGATATAAAAGTAAAGAGTTACAATTTTAAGCAAGGTCTTTTTTACTTTAATATATTAGCTCATTCATTCATTCATTCATTCATTCATTCATTCATTCAGTGTGCACCCCAAATTAGCAGACTGTGTATTTCAGGCATTGGCACTACTTAGTCCTAACTTCTGATTCACTAAATAGCCCTCACTTGAGTGGTATGGATTTGCTTTTTTGTTTAGAAAAAAAGAAGAAACTTGAGGGAGAGACTTGTTTCTCACTCATCTCTACAACACTTTATTTAATATAGTAGTTATTTTAGATATTTGCCCTTTCTTCCCTGCACTTATTTATACATCTAACCCACCATTTATTGTATTTCATGTCCGCATTGAAGTTCTGATCGAACACACAGGCTCTAATTTCTAGGGATATGAACATCAATCTGGCATAATCACTATCCCTTAAAGTCATGTCAGCAGTGAGTCAGTTTAAACAAATTAGTATGACACTATGTGCTGAAAGCAAGGATGACCTGTGGGGGATGGCCCCCATGCAGGTGGGGCTTCTCAGAGGCTAAGAGATTCAAGCTTTTCTTACTTTCAGATACCCATGTATAAAAGATTCAAAAAAAAATAGGAATTACAAAAACACTAGTTTACACAAATATTTTCATATTAAACATATACAATACAGCAAAATAAAATCTCACTACTTGCAAATATGAAGATTTTTAAAAGACTCAATGGTCCGGGTATGATTTTGGGTTGTGTTTAGATGTGAATGTCCTTGTATGACATCAGCTGGGTTTGTGAGGTAACCAAATGAACTAGCCAAGGGAATGTGTACCAGGGAATGTGAGTGATTACTATGCAAGCAATTTTCTGGGTATGAAACAGTGTTGTTTGGGAAAATAATGGATCCCCTTTGTTAGCCTCTTAGGTTTAGGGCGGAAGTGTGTGTATCACAAGGAGGGGTTTAGAAACCTGCAACCCATAATGAGAAGGGTGGGTGAAAGCTGGGCTGGGCGGAAGAGAACTGAGACAGCTGAGAGGAGAATCTCAGTTGACTCATCACTCTTTTTCTGTCTGGGTCATTTTCTTATTCTTAATTTAAAGCACATTTAAATCACAGTTGATGTAGATTATGACATTGGGAAGAATAAGGAATGAGACCAGGATCCTTTATTATGTGCCAGTTAAGACTTGACTCACTTATTTTCTTTATTTTTAAAAATGTTCTCTTACCCAAAACTGATATATGGTCACTTTTCTCTAATATCTTAAATATATAAAGTTATAGCATAAGTAAATGATAAAAAAAATATTGCTAGTTTTCAGAAGTGGGTATTTGGGCAAGGGAAAGTCTATCTATTTGGGTTAATCACAAGTTGCCAAAAGATATTTCAGGTATGGAAACCGGAAATGCAATGTTTTGAATATAATTAAATGATGGCAACAATGTCTCCAAATCCCTGTTAATGACATTTTGCCATCAGAACTGATGCACTTTATAAAATCCAACTGCACTACTTTGAAAGTATCACCCTATTCTTAATATGCTACAATATTGTTGCAGCAAGAATTCAATCTGCAAGAAAGGAAGGAACTCTGACTGGTGCCATTTTGGATCACTTTACATAACTACTTATCAGCAAGGTCCCGTTTTGTAAAATGGTTGCATAAAACACCCATCCCATGGAACAAAGACATAGAATACTCACAACAAACCCCCACATGAAGCTAAATCTACAACACCTCTGTCTCCCCACCAAGTTGATTTTATCTATATCAACTCAGCTGCTGCTAGTTTATATAATGATTCTTTTTTCTTTTTCTTTAAAGAAGCCATATGTCCAAAAGAGAATTACTTGACTCCAGTGTGATCAAATTTCTTTATTTCATAGGAAATAATGCCATTGGGATGCAGGTGCACTGATGCTTTACTCTATTTTCTATTTTTCTGAGTTTCTTCTCAGTGAAATAGTCTGAGCTCAGGTTTAACAGAGGAGCTCACATAAAACATTCACTGCCAATAACAAGACTGAAATTAACTATTTTTAAAGGGCATCTTTCCAAATTGGATTTGATATGAGCTCTATGAACTGGTTTGATGGCTGGTGGAGGGTGGCAAATCAAGGAATCTAATGAAAGGATAGGTAGCAGCCTTGCTTTACATCCTTATTAATGATGGAAAGGGAGCAACAGCACATTAAATTTGGATGATATTAATTCAGTAGCTTGTAAAAGCCCTAGTGCGGTCAGAGAACAAAATTTTCAAAAAGATTGTAAAACTTAGAATTGTTGAACAATGTTTGAAATTAGGAAAAAGAGATATTCCAAAGCCTATAGGTAGCATGCAAAAGCAATACTTAATGAAAACAGTTTATACTTAATAAGAACTACTGAATAATTCCTTAGATTTAAAATGGGAGAAAAATTAATGGTACTTGTAATATGACCCCAGAGTGGAAAAAATAAAATAAATGAGCATATTGAATCTCATACATGAATTTAAGAATGTGAACATTTATATAAAATGAATCTATCTCCCACATTTACTTTTCTATACTTCAAACACTACAAATAAAAACTAGAGGCATCTTTGGAGGTGTCAATCATTCCCAGCATCTATGCTTCAATTATCTGTTTACTTCCAATGGCAACTAGAATTCTATCAAGAATTTAGAAGTCATGTAAATAAATTGAATTTGTTGAATCTACAAGAAATGCAGGCATGAATAAAACAGGCTCTATCATCTAGTGGACAAAATCTAAGAAATAATTAAGAACAAAATAAAAAAATAATAAAATGAGCATTTTTGAAAAGTATAAAAATGCTGTTAACTCATGTGTGAAGTTGTATAGATAGAAATATTAAAAGAAAAATACATACTTAAAAATAAGCTTCAAATAGAAAAATAAATTTACCATCTGCTTTTGTTGCCTGTCTGTGTAACAAATCACTCCAAATGGAGTGGTTTCAAACAGTATCAATCATCTACTATTTTCATCCAAATTCTAGGAGATTAACTGGTCTCAATTGGGTGGTAACAGACTGCATTCTCTTCTTCTTCTTCACAGTTTTTTTTATATGTAAATTTCACATCTTCACAGTTTTAATCAAACTGTGGTTGAGGTTGAAATGAACTCTAAAGTGTCTGTGAGCCCATGTTTGTATAACATGGCTGGGAAGAATCTAAAAGCTGGAAACAGGAACAACTCAGTTGCCCAGACATTGCTATGTCCTCTATCGTTGTAATTTTCAGTGTGACGCTTCACAATAGCTCTGGAATTTAAGGCCACACAGGCCAAGAAAAAATGAGTGGAGGAAAAAATAGGAGGAGGTTGTACTATATGCGTGACCTAGTCTAGTATCAGTGTCATAGTCACCATTATTTGGAGCTCTCAGAAATACGTAAAGACCCACCAGATTCAAGGAGAGGAAACTTGCACAGGATCTCTGATGGGAGAATCATGAACATCTTGCCATCAAAACTGGACAAAGCATGATATATATGCTGTTGCCTTTTGATAAAATGAAATGTCAACTTTTTTGTTTTCTCCCAAATACTTTTTAAAATTTTTAAAAATACAATAATTTGATATATAGTCATAAAATTATTATTATGTATAATACATACAATTTATAGATTTTATAACAATTTTTTAAAATGACACTATGATATACAAAGCAGATGGATGCATTTCTGATGGATAAACAAAGATTTTGCATCTTAAATCATATTCCAATGAAATTAAATGGCCTGTAACAGTATAAAGATATTGAAGAACTGGAAAGACTATTATTTTGCATAGCATATTTTATAGAGAAATAGTTTTTATAAATTTGAAGGAAATGGATCATTACTGAATCTTTTGAGAAATTTTACATCAGAGAAAGATGTTGATGCTGAAAATGAGATTTCAGCTGGAGAAATGTGTAAGCCACTCCAAAGCTAGAAGAACGAATAAAAGTTAAAAGATGAGAATATTCTTAGAAAGTATGACCTATGCTTGTTGAAAACAAAGGTATATTTCTGCAATAGTGACTAAAATGATCCACAAAATCCAAAACAGATTAGAAAGATCATATAGTCATAAACATCTATAATATATTCAAATTATACAAAAAATGGAAAATTAAGATCTTAACCACCCTTTTATCATCAGATGAAATTTGCTAAATAAGTCTGCATGGACTTGGTAGTAAGACATTTACATTCTGAAACTTATCTCTGGTTGTAAATAGGTACCATCATTAGAAATCAGTTTTCTGGTAGCTTGTTAAAAAAAAAAGAATGTATACAACGGTGTGTGGGTAAACCCCTGTAGTCATGTCCAAGATCTAGTTATCTTTGTAACCCTAGTGCTTTGCTCAGTACCGGGCAGAATATCTTTGGAGTGAAAGAAAGAGTGTCTGATTTAGGCAGCGGTTAGCTTCTAGTTTTTCAAATCAGATCAAATTGTCAAGCAATTGTCTTCTTGTGTTAACTGAACACATATTTCCATGTTATGAGCAGAGCAGCTCCATCAATCAGGTTCTCCACCCAAGCTACAATTCAGGCATGAGTTAATTAACTCTCTAGTATGAGTTAATTAGTTTAATTTTATGAACACACACACATACAGCACTTCTCAATTAATGCCTTTTGTTCTGTGTTGTTTTCTTATGGTGTTGATGAGAGAAATATCAATCTTGACCAACACAGAACAGAATAGTGTTACCATGGACATGGTTTCAAAATTTGTCATTTTGTTTAAAGTTGAAGTTTCCAAGAACTTGTCAAGGATGTTAATTAATATATATATACATTTCCTTTGATCTTGTCATTCTTCCTGCATAAAAGAGTTCAAATTTTGTATGACATTTTATCAAAAGAACAGTTTTTAGACTGAAATTATTATGCAAAGGCAATTGAACTCACAGAACCTGTAATTGTTTCCCTAAAGTAGTTGAGAGTTCAATTCTTTATATATTTTTTATATTATAGGTGATTCTTTATTCGGATAATTGTTTCTTTTATCTAATATTTAGATCAAATTCTTAAATATTTTACTTAAAGTTACCTGTGTGAGTCATTCTCAACAATACATCTCTTAGCTTTGGAAACTTTGCACAACTGCCCAAAATATTGACAGCGTAACAGAGAAGAACACAAAGTATGTAAATAAAATATTATAGATACTTCTTATAAGCCTTTCTCACCCTTTCCACACCCTCTCCTCAGACCACCATTGGTGGAGCATTACTGTTTTGTTTCAGTTTTGACTTTTGAATCAATAACTCTGATGCATTTATAGAGTAGCTATTAAGTTGTTGTGTATTGTATTGCTTCTCTTTATTCTGGGCAATATTAGCATACCTTCTTCTGGGGTTTGCTCTGAGAAGAATGAAGACTAGCTGTAAAACACAAACACAACAGGCTGAAAAATCAATACAATTCCTCTTCCTCACTCCCCACAAACAGTACATATTTCTACCACGAATACTTGTAGCTTTCTGAAACCTAAAGCCAATGATAGGACTTGCTGAAATACAACTGCTACTAGGAAGTCTTTCTGAAAATGATATTGTAAATCCTTCACTGTTTGTAGTGAAGTATGTACATTTGATTTTAATTATCCATTTAATAGATCATTATTATTATTATTATTATTATTTTATTTTAAGCTATAGAATTTATTTCAGGCTTAGGGTGTATAAACAAAAGAAAATTAGGATACAACAAGATATCAGTATGCAAATTAGGATACAACAAGATATAAATATGACAAATATTACAAGTTTTAAAACTTTAAGACCACTTGAAATTTGGATACAATAATAGAAGTAACAAATGGGGATGGTCTCCAGACTTCAAACTATATTGCAAAGCCATAATACTGAAAACAGCATGGTACTGTACAAAAACAGACAAACAGACCAATGGATCAGAATGAATATCCAGAAATAAAACCATACATATATGGTCAACTAATCTTTGACAAAGGAGCAAAAAAACATATGCTGGACAAAGGATAGCCTCTCCAGTAAATGGTGCTGGAAAAACTGGATCAAAACATGTAAAAAATGGACCAGGACAACACCCTCGCACCGTGTACAAAAATTAACTCAAAATGGATAAAGGACCTGGAAGTGATACCTGCAACCATAAAGTACATAGAAGAAAACCTGGGCAGAACCCTTCATGAATTTCACCTCAGAAATCCATTTGGGGAAACAAATATGGCTGGCAAAAAAATGAAGGGAAACATAAACAGCTGGGACTATATAAAACTAAAAAGTTTCTGTTCAGCAAAAGAGACAATAAACAAAACAAAAAGAAACCCAACTGACTGGGAGAAAATTTTTGCCCTCCAGACAAGTGACAAGGGTCTGATAACAAAGATCCACGAAGAAGTCCTACAGTTCAACAAAAACAAAGCAAAAATCCCAGTCAAAAAATAGGGACATTTCACCAGAGGAGATACAAATGGCTAATAGGCATATGAAAAAATGCTCCACATCACTTATAATCAGGGATATGCAGATTAAAACGACACTGAGATACCATCTTACACCAGTAAGAATGGTATAAGAATATATAAATTTATTTATATAAATAAAACACAACAACATGTGTTGACACGGATGTGGAGTAAAAGGAACTCTCACACTGCTGATGATAGTGCAAACTGGTCCTGCCACTTTGGAAGACTGTACGGAAGACCCTCAAACAATTGAAAGTGGACTTACATTTGACCCAGCAATCCCACTACTGGGAATCTATCCAGAGGACATGAAAACACTAATGTATTGTTATTATTATTATTATTATTTATTAAGCACCTAACATAGGAAGACATCATTATAACCCATTGGTGTATAAAATCAGTGGGTAGATATAGATATGTGGGCATTATCTTACAAACTGGATTAGTGATGTGAGGAATTATGAAAGGGGTCCTGCACTGATAAAATTGTATGTTACTATATGTTACTGTGTATCTGTGTGTGTGAGTGTGTATGTGTGTGTGTGTGTGTGTGTGTGGTATGGAGGGAGACTTAGTAAAGAACTCAAAAATAAAGGTCTTTAACCTGAGACATGAAAATTTTAATCATGTGAATGACTTGATCAGTACTGAGTGTGGGAGAACAGCTAGACATGGTTGAAAAAAAGAACATTCACTTACACTCTTGGGGATAAAGACCTTGCCATGTCCAAAAGTCTGAAGATCAGAGCATTTGGAAAGACTGCAAATAAGACTCAGCTAGGTGCCAAATGTGGCACGAAGTTTAACTAAAAATGCTGGAGATGGTCATTACATAATTTAGGTAAGGTCTTTCATACAGTTCCATTGTCATTTTGCTTGCACAAAGAGGAGTTCAAATTTCAACTATTGAGTCGAAAGATTGGAACTAAGATTGTTGCTCTAGATAGCAGTTCCTTTCCAGGTAGATCTCTCTACAAAGTTGCTTGAGAGTTCTTATCATGGTCTCTGGCTTCTGCAAATGAGTGAACCTGGAGACCAAGGGAAAGCATCAATGCATTTTATGACAACCTTGATTCAGTTGGAATGGACAGTTACAGGGCGTGGAGTTCAAGATGGCTGACTCACTGGAAACCATCTTGGATATTGATCAGTACATGTTTCAAGTACTTAGCACTAAAGTGTTTACATTAATTGGTTATGAATCTTCATAGCTTATTCTTTCTTTGTGAAGTCTGGTGCTTTCCAGCAGAGATACAGGTGGAATTAATCTCTCTTTTGTATAGATAATCTGGAGATGCTAATCCAGATTCTCCAGACTACATAGAAGTGTACCCCTGGCTGCCGAATACAATTCCATGCCCCACTCTCAGATCAATTTCCTTTTTGACACCATGGGAGACAGATGGTAATCCTCTCAGAAGTACTGGTGACTCTTAAAGCCTATTTGCAAGATTACATGAGACAGCATGTCTTTAATTTGATATTTAGCTGAAGAATAATATGTTTCTACATTTGGAAAATGGTTTTGTCAAGGTGCCGGAACAAGGGATAGGAAATTAGGATTTCTAGGATCAATTTTCTCACTGACTTATGAGTTTCTGTGTACCCTTCAGCAAGCCACCTAATGAGCTTTTCTATAAAACAAGGATATGGAGAATAAATCCCACTTCAAGGGAAAGTATCATATTATATTAATATTAATGTAATAGACTTTGAAAAAATCTCACAAGAAAACTACACGGAATGCAAATTAATATGTTGTAAAGCAATTTGGGGTACTAGGTGTTAAGTGCCTAAAAATTACAAAAAGACTCATTTTATCTGCTTTAGATTCCTGCCTTTTAATTTCAAAAAAAAAAAACAAAAACAAAAACAACTCATTTTCTTCAAAGGTTACAGGACAAAAGGTAATCTCAAATCATAGTTTGTAAATTCTACATTGATTTGATATCCATCTTTCATATCATCTTAAAAAGTATTCTGCAATTCTTATATGAAATTCATCCTTACAATGAAATCACACAATTCAAGAAATGATAATTACCTTTTACACCTATGTTGACTTCTTCTTCTTTTTTCTTTTTTTTTTTTTTTTTTTTTTACTATCCAAAGTCTCATTTTCATCTTTAGGGATGGCTGAGGAAGTTCAAGAAGGGATGAAGTTAAACTATAAGCCCAAGGCATAATTAGCATTTATGTCTATATTATATATAGTATGTGTATAACCTAGTGTATGTATAGATGCATGTGTGTCTATGTGTAGATATATATGGGCTAATATATATAGTGTCAGAGGCTGCCAGCTGACTGGACTGGACTCATGCTGTGAAATGATGAATACTTCACTACCTGTCTGGCTTCAGAACACTGAAGACAGGACTAACATAATAGACATTTGGAGAGCAAAGAGCAGCTTCTCCATTCCTCCAATGTTTACTTTAAAAAACATTCCTTAAGAGTTACAAACAAATTTATGGGTAAATCCCCTGCCAGCCATTATCTCACAAAAACTAACGTTTTACCCATTATATTGTACCCTAATCATATGTGTATAACCTAGTGCATATATATGTATATGTATATATACATATACATATATATGTCTGTGTGTATATGTACAGATATTACAGGCTAATACATACTTCTCATTTTGCATTCAATATATTACATTCAGGTTCTTGGAAATAATTTTGTATCAGGTAGGAAAGGGAAGATGTATAAATTCTGAATATTACAGTTTCAGAAATGACTAAATTACAAGAATTGTTGACAGTTTTTATATGACATGCTGTATGATTGGGTCCACCATTGCAAAACTGAGAGTAGTTGAAATTCTATATTAGAGTTCTCATCCTTCTCAGCAATATTTCTTATTTTTAATCAGCTGTTCTGTCACTCTCTACCTTTAGGCTTCTGATAGTCTCTTGCTGTTTCTCTATCAAAATCTCTTCTTGAGTATGGAATGAAAATCATTCCTTTTGAAAATCAAAAGTGACAAGAAACAATTTAAAATATGACCTCAGCCTAGAGAATTTGCAATTTAAACAAGAAGGAAGGTCATGTCTTGAGAAATGCCACTAAAGTGTTTCTTAGTGACAGGAAATTTCTTCACCCATCAGTATGATCAGCTCTGCCCACAAATCCAATAACAAATTGAATCCAGTGGGAAGAGGGAACAAGAGTGAAGTACAGGCGAATCAGCATAAGGAGAGGAACCAGAGTTCTTAGGCATATCGCACCTGACATTTAGGCAGTTTTTTTTTTTTTTTAATAAGGGGAAGTCATTGATAATGCATGACTTAATGTTCTTGATGTAATCTGGGACAAGACCAGAGGCAGCTTATCATCTAACAGGCCAGTCTAGATTTACTTTCCTTTTTTTAATGTTTATCATTCATCCATTACCTGATTGAGGTGATATTCATTGATAACACTGTGAGTCAAAGGCATAAGATCACAACTCATGTCACTGTACCACATCCATCATCAAATCACCCTGAAATCTCTGCCATAGTCAATTGTGCAATTTTTCCTCTTTGTTTCACCCTTCCTCTCCCTGCTTTGTAACATCAGTTCTGTAGTCAGTTCTATGGTATGTTCTTTGTTGGCTTTGTCATTTATCTTTATTCCACTGGTCAACATTGTATTTCTCTTTCTGATTTATTCTTCTAAGGTTAATCCCCTCCAGTTCCATTTATTTGGCACATATGGTAAGAGTTCATCTCTTTTTCATAGTTCACCAGTATTCCATATTCCATGGTGTGTGTATAACAATATATATATATATATGTGTGTGTGTGTGTGTGTGATATACATATACATATATACATATGTATATCACCATTTTCTAATTTATATGGAGGTAGAAGGAGATATATATTTTAGAGTAAAGTTAGGAATGATTTTTATATAAAATAATATCATATATGTTCCAAGGGATAACAATGTTATATGAGTACTGTTCATCTAGAGAAACCTATTTCAGTCAGTCATGTAAATGTAGGACTGATACAGAAAGATATTATGTACTGGAAATTCAACTACCAAAGTACTAATTAGCCATTTTCCTGAATCTTTTTACTTTCATTTGTGCCTTTCCTGATATTTAGTTGAATGTCTACAATCTAAAATATGCCCATTCATCCATGTATTCATCCATTCAATAAATATCTGTTCAGCTTGTTTCTGTGACGGTTACTATTCTTATTGCTAGTTCCATAGTAGGGAAGATAATGGACACTGTCAATGCTCTCATGGAGTTTATCTTGAAGGGAGAAGGCTGGATAATTTCCCTTTGCTCTTCTAGAGTCATTCCATTTCTTTTCCCAATCTGTTCTATGTTACAGACTATACTGATGTCCCTTTGTCTTTGACTTTCAGTGAGGTTGAAACAGTGAGACACACTGAAAAAAGATCAAGTTTGCAAAGAGAATATTTTTATATCCTCACTTCTCACTGGACTATTAGATGTTGACTTCAAGGTTCTACAAAAAGCCTGGGAAAAAACTCTTATCACTAGAGACAAGGTCAATTCAATTGTAACAGTCACTGTGACTCAATGAAATTCAGATTTAAACCCTTAGGAGTCAATTGTGATAATTTATTGACCATAACATTCTATATAATGAAATAGACGAGTGGCTGATTCTAAGATGCTGTTTGACACTTATAAAAGCAAACACTTTTTAAACCTGATGAAGATCAAGTTTGAGCTTCTGACATGGTGAGAATGGTTCTAACCAAAAGACCTCAATCTGCTCCTTGGAGAAAGACCATGTGATCAGAAACTTACACCATGTATCTCCCCCCCTAGACTTCCTCTAAGTGATCAACAGCTATATCCAGAGTGATAATGACCTCAGGAAGGTAAATGCCCAACTTTCTTTTGATGTAGCATAGTAACTTTGAATGTTCAGTTATCACCAGGAATAAAGTATCTCTCTGATGCTCTGACTTCAAATGTTTATGGAGAAGAGCTAATAGTTGGAGTCAGATAGTTCTAGCTCAATCTACAGTGGAAGTGAAGGCCCTCTCCTTGTTTGGTTGTTTGCTGAACCCAGAATATGGATGGAATATATGTAAATAGAACTTGAAAGTTGCACTGTAGTTGCATCCTAACCTAAGTTATTTCGTGGTAAGAAAGGGCATGTGGAAGTTCCAAAAAATGACTCCCCTCAGGTAGAAAACCAACAGATACACAAGATCACTAGGAGAAAGGCAAAGTGCTTTACCACAGACTTGATAGATGCAAAAGTCTTGATTGCCAAATCATTCCTATTTAGCTTGCATATTTTGACCAGCCAGAAAGCTAGATAGTTCACTGAAAATGACAGATTATTGTAGACATAATCAGGCCATGCTGTAATTCACAGTTGTAAATACAAGTGCATTATCTTACTGAAAAAATAAACAGTGACTTTGGCACCTGGTATATAGCTAATGATTGGAAAATTTCTTTATTTTTATATCCCTACTACTAAACTTCATCTAAAATTGTCACTAGCTGGAAATGATAGCAATGTACCTCTCCTGTTTTGACACTGGATCATGACAGTTGTCCTATCTTAAGAATAATCATAAAGTAAGTCTTATTGTTTTTTTGCATCGATTTAAACTTGATTGTGTTTTGATTGATAAAATAAAAATTGTATATGCTTATGGTACACAGTGATGTTTTGTTATATGTATACATTGCGATATGATTATACCACACTCTTGTCAATTAACAAGCCTGCCCTCTCACATGATTTTATTTGTGTGTGCCTGTGTATATTGTGAATACTTGAGTCCATGCTTAAATTTAAGTATACAGTACCATTATTGTCATCATCACACATTGTATGCTAGTGTGTAGACTAGTTCTTCAGACATTACTCATAACTAAAAGGATATACTTTTTGACCACATCTCCCTGTGTCTTCTCCCCCGCCCCTAGTTCTGATAATATTCCTGTGTCTGACATATTTCACTTAATACAACATCCTCCCATTTCACCCATGTTGGCACAAATGACAGAATTTCCTACATTTTAAAGTTTGAATCATTCTCCATTATATAGATAGACCACATTTTCTTTATCTGTTCATCTACTAATGAATATTTCAGATGTTTTCATGTCTAAGTTATTGCAATTAATGCAATGAATGTGGAAGTTCAAAAAAATCTCTTTGAAGCAACAATTCTGTTTCTTTTAGATATATACTCAGACACTGCTGGATCAGATGGTGGTTATACTTTTAATGATTTGAGGAATCTCCATCGTGTTTTTTTTCATTGAGTTATACCAATTTATTTCCCCACCAACAGTGTATAAGGGGGAACTTGAAAATCTTGACAGCACAGAGGCCTAGTCTATTATATTGATGATGTGAAGCTAATTGGAATGTAAGGGGAGGAAGCAGCTTGCTCCCTAGATAACTAATTAAGTTTCATGCATGTCAGAGGTTGAGTAGTAATCCTTGAGATACTTGAGATACCTGTTGCATTTGTAAAATTTCAATGAATTTACTAGTCAGACTCAGGTTAATATAACACCTCTAACGTTATATCTATATTACCCACCATAAAGAAAAAACACATTTGTGTAGGTCTGATTTATATACTATATTGTCTTTGCTACATTTGGAGTAGAATTCAGAGCAAAATATAACAACTCTGCAGCAAGCACTATTTTCTGTGCTACTTGTGTGTCTTATAACTCAGTAGAATTCATAGTAGGAGAAGTGCTTCTGGCAGACACAGATGCTGTGTGTAGCCTCTGGGAAACACAGGTGAATCAACAGAGCAGTTTCTGCTTTCGGAGATTGAAACTTTTCATTGTTAATAAACATTCACCATTGTTATACAGTGTTAGACTAACTATTGGATTCTGGTAGAAGCTCAAATACCACCATAGGACAATAAGTGACTTAAGACATTGGGCATTACGTTACCCTGTTGGTTTACTAGCTGTCAACAGGTGAAAATAATGGAGGTGCTATGGAAAATCAATCCATGGATGATCTTGAAGGCCGACGCAAATGCCTATAGAGGTGACTTAGTTTTCCATTGCTCCACTGCTCTCTGTTTTTGTGCTCTAATGCCTCATTAGAAGTTCCTGATTACAACCTTTGGATAACTGAGAGATCAGAATGGCTCTATGAAAAGAACTTCCTGACATCCCAGCATTAGCTTGAGGGGAATACAACCCTACAACATGGCAGGGAAGTAAAATACTCTCAGTGGACAGAAATTTGGGGATAATTTTCTTATTTTTCATTTCATGTGTAAGAACGCTGAATCTGTGGTATTGATCTACACCACTTCAGATGATGGAATTGCCAGATGGTTATCAACTTAGAACAGGTATGGATAGTTAATGGCAAGAAGATCTGGGAAGCAGTAGGTAAAAAAGTCACTCATAATGTATGAATATTGTGGAATATTGGCACATATGAATATGTACCAATTTTCACTATTATTAGGCTCACATTAATTAAGTGAATTAGATGACTTGGTATGTATGCCAGGAAACCTTTTTTCCTAGCAATCTTGGTGTTGAACCAATGGATTAGCAGAAAAAAATGTACCCAGAAGGGAAAGAGAATAGGTTGCCTGTGAATTTGAAATCATGGACTGCCCCACACCAAGGCTAAGCTTCATACCAACCCACTTGAGAGTCAAAACATCAAGCCTGGGGTCAATGTTAGGTTTTGACCTAGAACCATTATGTGGGGAACTGTAGCAAACACATTTACTGATGACGGTTTGATACAGTGGCTCCATAAAGATGAAGAATAGCATAGCTTGATGTCCATTCAATTTACATGTTGCCTTCCTCCCTTAACCCTGTTGAATGATCCAATGAAGACTCTAACTGAAGATGATGTCCTATAAAGTTGGACAGTATACTAGCTACACCACTATTAATAGTTCTCCTGGAATCACTGTAGTCTCCATAACCAGAAATTTCAGGACTGAAAATCAAGAATATAAGTTAAAGTGGTTTGCGTCACTATTATTCCTAATGAATAATGGTTGTTTCAGTTCACTGGGATATTTCTGACCTCTGTTCTAGTAACTGTGAACATCCTAGGGTTCATGTTTCTATCAGTCAATGTACTTGTCACCCCAGTTCCCTTAAATTGGAAACTAATACTGATTCTCAGGTTCTTTGTGTCACTGACTGCTGCTTTTAATATTGACTTTTCTCTTTGGCTCTTAGCAGTCAGAAGAGGATATGCTTAAGACCAGTTTCTTTTGTGTTCACTTTGCTTGGAGTTCTGAGATCCCTAGTTCTGCAAAAATAATATTAGTTTCCCACAAAATATGGCATTTATACTTGTTTCATTCTATGATATTTTTCTGCCCTTCTCACTCTATTCCTGGAACCCAAATATTTACTAGGCCATCACAAATTTACAGATTTCAAATTCTTAAATTTTCTGAAATCATCTTTTCATTGTTCAATATGTTCTTTCATACTCTTCTTTGAATTGAAAACTTTTTTCTTTATTTTCAAGTTTTCTGATTTTTTTTAAACTGGTGCCTCCGATCTGCTTCTACGAACACCCAAACTTTAATTTTTTGGGGTTTTTTTGTACTTTTCAGTTACCTAATTTCCACTTGCATATTTTACACTGCTCTGCTGAGCCTCCCTTTTTGTCAATAATACCATATTTTCCTTTTCCTTTGATTATTTAATTATGTTTAAAGAACTGCTTTCAAAATCCTTTCTGCTAAAGTCAAAATTTGAGTCCACTTGGATCATGATGATTTAAAATAATTGACTTCCTAAGAGTATATTTTTCCTACCTTAATGCTTGGCTTTTATTTAAAAAACAGATTTTGTCAAAATGTGTTGGAATAACACTAAATTCTATTGTGTTCTGAGAATTGTTGCTTTTTATTCTACTAGGCAGTTAACTTCCCTGGATTTGTAAAATTTTCTCTCCTTCACAATAAACCTATTTCTAGATCTCTGTCTGCATGTCTTCCAGTTGTTACTTCTTTACTTTAGTGCTTGGAGTTCCTGTGTCAATTTGTCATCAGCCAAAGTCATGGGCTGAGATTTTTCACAGTCTGAGTGACTATGATTTTCTTGTTTTTAGGCATTGAAAGGGGTCACTCAAGCTCTTCTTATCACCTTTGGGCTCTATTCTGACACATCAGGCAAGCAAGTACTATCTTATATTAGTCAAGCTGCGTATGATGATGAGTCTTCTTAACTATGAAAGTAGCATATTTATAGTATTTATCCAAATATAGCTCAAACTTCAGGAGCATTTCATCTTTGATCACTGATTGTTTAAATCCATAGCCATAGGAATGCATTCATGGGTAATTTATTTGTCAACTATTGACTTGAACAGAGTTTTCTAGGTTTTATAATTTTTATCCTAAGAGAATTTACCCAACCTTGTCATTATATACCACTTTGACAAAAAAATCAACATTCCCTATTGAATCTATCTTAACTTTCCCGCTGTGATCTTCTTACCCTATGAAATGATACCTAGCATAGATGAAGTTTCCAGAACATTGATACAGAATTACAGTATTCTAATTGCTTATTCCTCAACTATTTTGTGAGTGAGGTTAACAGTTAAACCAGTAGCATAAGTAAAATGAATTGTTCTCCCTAATGTGGGTAAGCCTTATTCTATCACTTGAAGGTCTGAATAGAACCAAACAGAAGTTTCCCAAGTAAGAAAGAAATTCTTCCTGTTTTACTGTTTCTAATGTGGGACATTTTCATTTTTATCCTGCTTTCAGTCTCAAATCAGAACACTGACTATTTCATGATCTCAAACCTACTGGCTTTGCACCAGTGGTGCACAACTTTCTTAGAACCATAATTGCATAAGTCAATGGCTCATAAGAAATCTCTCTCTCTCTCCCTCATACACACACATCTGTCATTACTCAGGTCCTTTTTTATATTTCCCATTATTGAAATAACATTACTGAGATCCTAGAACTTTAATGGTAATAAAAAAGTTGAGAGTAAAATTTTGCAAAGAACACTTTCTAAAAGCTTTTTTCATGTATCCATTTAGTCCTCATAATAATCATGTGGGACAAATGTTATCTTAAAATGAAACAGATACAACTTGCTAGGCATCTCCCTTATGTCAATCATTATGTTATTTGTTTTACATAGACTATCAATTAAAATTTTACTTTACAAGAATTACTGATAGTTAGTCATTTTAATCAAGGTCAAACCCTTTCCCCCTACAGGATTCTAAAGGAAGCATCTTCTTTTCATGAATGTAAACCTTGACAAGCTTAGTTTTGGGTGATCATGACAATTTTTTTCAGTTATTCCAGAAATTGTACAGAGAGTGCATTATAAGCTTATATAATATTCTGTACACTGAAAGTACTGAGTGCTTGTCAGAAGGGATTAGTAAAACACAAATAATGAAAACATGTAGATCTTAGCAATCAATAGTATACAGAAAAGTCAAAGGAAAATGATGTTTGAGCTACAACCAATGTGAATCTAAAGCTTCTGTACCCCTGGGTACACAATAATGTAATATATATATATATATATATATATATATATATATATATATATATATATACACACACACATAAATATATATGCAAAATAATAAATAAATAAAGTCAGCCATTAAAAATAAGGAAATAGTTTATATTTTAACTTTTACTTTCCTGATGGTTCTAATTTCTTTCTTATGAGTATAATCATTTTATTTTCAAATAAAGTGTACTATCTTGGTTAAAAAAACAAAGCTTCTGTACAAGAGAAATAAGACATTGAACTTGAATAGTGGCCTGATGGAGCTTCCTCCATAGTTCTCTCTCGAACATTCTGAGTTTATTTGTTGTTTCTAAAGCATTGCAGAAAGTCTTCCTTGGCTCTAAGGTGAGTCACCATTGGCAATAACACAGTGACATGTCCATTAGATTGTATTTCATCAGTGTACAATTCCATCCATGCTGTACTTTGTCTAATCCTCTAATAAATCGCATGATGTGTTTTTCTATCTAATCATGTTTCCAAATATTAGTAGAGATAGAATTGTCTGAGGCCCTAGGAAACAACAGGCCTTCATACTATTAGGGTTCCTTTTTAAAGAAACAGCTTTGCTGGATTTTGCCCTCAGGCTTTTCCACTGCTCTTGGGCAACTCAAAGCACAGGTTTCTTTGCTGATGGAAAATAGGCACTGTCCCTCTAGGGCCACACATTCAGCGGTTGCCATTTGATTTCTAATTTAAAGAACATATTCTTCCTCCTGCTAGTCTGTGTCAGTGGGTTGAACAGATGTTTCAGCTGCATAAACCATAGCAAGATTCTTCCCCTGTAGGTAGGCTTTTTACATCAGATTTCACCATCAACTACTTACAATGGTTTATTAGAAAATAAATAAGTCTCTAATTTGTTATTCTTTTAAAACACTTTGAAAGACTAGACATAGGCATTGAACTAATTAACAAAGATTCAAATTGTGAAATAAGTAAAATAAAGCTAACATAGATTGAGGATACTGAAGATACTGTTTCTTAATGGTAATGAGAAATTCTATGTGAGGGTAATGATAATGGTATAAACTGATGTGGCAATATCAAAATAGTTTTCATTTCTTTCATTAATAATTTTTTCTGAATTATTATCTTTCTTTTAAATGATTTTGAGTCCACATGAAGCAGATTTAAGTAACTTTATTATTATAGAAATACAGGATAATCAAATTTGGCAAAGTTCCTGGACATCCTAAAGAGGTTGTTGTGTTCCTAAAAATAAGATTGAATATAAAATGTTCTCTCTCCATTTTTTATGGACAGAAGTTCAGAACTTTGGAGAAAAACTATGAAAATAATGATCAATTCCCAACGATGACCATGTTATTTGATAAAGATGAAAAATAAGTCTATTTTTCACTTATTTTCTTGGCATCATAACACAAGCTTTGCATATTTATATGATGTATGATCATGCCTAGAAATATTTCCAGAACTATTCTTGGAGAGAAAAATACCAACATAACTCTAGCATCATGATATATGATGTAAGTTTAAGACCATGAATAAATTATTTCCAAATAATATGTAAACCTATACCAATGGTTTAATGACCACCTTTTTTTTTTTAACATAAAATGCATTACTTACAAAATCAGAGGTGATTCTTCGTCTTTTCTTCAAGCATGAATATTTAAGGTCAGAATTATAGGACAGAATTTGTGGAATTGAGTGCTTCGGAGAAACTACAATATTTTTTTGTAGTTAGAGCTCTTTGTAATAATATCTGAAGAGAATGATGTGAAAATATTGCTTATAAACATGAGTAGTTACGTGGAAATTAAAAGTCAGAGTTGTATACATCCATCATAACATATAGCATGTGCTCGCTTTAATCAAGTAAATGAGATGATAGTATAAAAATGGATAATGCTAAAATAGTTGAGCAGTTTGGGACCCCAATATTTCTCCATGAGGAAATTTCATATTATAAAACATGATTGCACTAGAGATTATCATAATATTTTAATTTACCAAGTAGTGTTACTTAAAGTATATTAAGCATAATTATATATTAAAATACTATAAAAATATCTATTAAGGCAGGAGGAAAGGAAAGGTCAGTCTCACAAGTCAGGAGGTGACCAAGAAAAGCAATGCAAGTTGTAGCTATTAAATTTATTTTAATCATCAGATTAAAGATTGAGGACCTGACAATCTACCGAGTCACCCAAATAGAGATGCTTTTATTTTTTAAAACTAGTTTGACATTTCATGGACAGCGCCATCTTTTGCCCACTCTCTTATCTGAGTTGGGACTTGAGTCAGCTGTGAGCTGTGAAGTTGGAAGTGGGGGAAATAGCACTTCACATTTTTAAAGATGATGTCAAGAAACACAGTCTCCATGACCCTGGCCTTCCTGTCTTTTCATCTCTTTGCACTGTGAAATTTCTGGTGAAAAGATATGAAACATATCAATTGGGGTCCTGGCAGGAAACAGATGGCAGGAATTCAGTAACTTGAAAAAATTCAGTAAAAAAGAGACAGTTTTAAATGGCTTGGGCAGAATTTAAGAGAGCCTGTGAGGAAAGTGGAGTGTCAGGGCTGTGAACAGTCCTAGAGGTGGAGAAGGGCCTGTAGAGCTTCAAGCAGGGGTGCTGTTAGCATCAGGCTGGTGCTTGAGGAATGCTGCTGGCTACATTACCACCTCTTCCTCTTCCTCTTCCTTTTCCTTATAGGGAGGAACTGAGGACCACATTCCTTTTACTTCCTGTCATACATCATTTTGACTAAAATCAGTGTGAAGGCAGAAGACAAGGAATGCTTTGCTGTAACCCCAAGTAAATGATATTATAAACAGAAGGGTAGAATAAACGCATTTAAAAATAAACCCGAGCTATGTTTTATTGATCTAGGTTGACCTCTGTTT
Organism: Uropsilus gracilis; assembly: GCA_004024945.1. Taxonomy (NCBI): domain Eukaryota; kingdom Metazoa; phylum Chordata; class Mammalia; order Eulipotyphla; family Talpidae; genus Uropsilus; species Uropsilus gracilis. The sequence continues at coordinate 21,042 of PVHY01001023.1, read as the reverse complement.
GATTTTGCAAAACGTTCCCTCTCTTTTTGCCTAAAACAAAGATTTTTTGAATATTTTCTGAAATGATAACATATGACCTGACCTGTATATATTGATTATTTTTTCTCTCCCATTAGTTTTGTTTTTGTAGAACCTGGTAGAATCTTTGAATCTCTTTACAACACCACAAACATTTCTAATCACCAGTCTGTCCATTAAAGATTCCATCTTTCCTCAACTGAGCAAGGATTTCTCACTTGAACTGTGTGGAGTGTTTTTTTAACATGAGAGCATTTAAACGCTGTAGTATTTGTTCCAGCTTTTATCCCAGAGAGGATTTTTGATCCGGAAGCTGCTCTGAAAGAGACAGGATGGGACACATCCAATGCGGTGATGGGCAATCACTGCACACACATCTAATGGTGCCTGTCAGGGAGAACTATAAAGTTCACATCCAGTTTAAATAGAAAGTATAAATGATTAAAAAAAACAAATCAGGCTAGGCGGACTCCCTGAAAATCTTTAGAAAACTAAATTCAGTTCAATGGCATCTTTAGATGCGATAGTATGCATTTTCACTCATTGAATTGCTGGGTGTTACAGAGAGAAAAATGTATGAGATATGTCATCTGCACATCAAGGACCCTTCCAGCTAGTTAAGAAGACATGAGAATCCATTACCAGAGGAATTACACACTGAGCTGCATTGTTGTTTAAGTGCCAGAAGTGGTGCTGGCATTTGGTATTGAAAGAGAGCCCCCCCCCCCCCTAACAAGAAAGCTTAGACAAGTTGAAGGTCAGGCCAGGGGCTTAGAAACAAGGACTGTGAAGATTGTAAGATAAGATGGTTTTCCAAAGACAGTGTAAGCATCTTCCTTACCACTTGCAAACTAGCGTGATAAGAAATTACAGCTGCAGTGGAAGTTGGCAAAAGCCGGATTCCTGACCTCCAAAATCTTTCCTGCTATAATTCTCATGGGTGTCCCTCTGTCTCAACAAAGATAAGGATATGAATTCTTTTACCATGTGGTCTTACTTATCAGATATTTGTCATCATTTATAGTAGTTAGAAATCTGATATTACAGTCCTTTCAGTTTCACAGTAAATCTAGATTGCTGATGCTAAATTTGTTTTTATATTTGTGCACTGTGTGTTTACAACATAGTCTTTCTAGCTCTGAGGCTATACAAAGGCTTATGTATATATTTACAGAATTACCAAGTACTCAGAACCTGGTATTTTGAACTATGTAACCTCAGACATATAAATATCACCCAGGTTTTATAAGGCTAGTAAATTTCATATAATCATGCTAAAATATTTTGACAGAAACTTTCAGTTTTCCTTTGTGAATGTTTCATGCATATTAGGTTCTCATTAAAATGATACTATTTTTCTGTTTGGACTTAATGTGATTCTTCTCCTGGTGTTTGATCATTTAATTCAATGTCATAATTGTTTAGTTTGGAAAAAATTAAGTATCGAAGAAGTTAAAATCGAGCATAAAAATCATATTCTGTTCCATTATGGGAACAAGACTTGTATGCTGTTTCGATTATAACACACAGTAAAATACAACCTTCTGTTTTGAAAGCCCATGCAGATAAAGTTGTTTATGTCCTTGGAGACCTCCTTTGAAAACGTGGAGTCACTAGAGTTAGAAGTTAGATTCCAAAGGGTCTTTGTTTTTTTAGAATTCATTGCTCTCCTTCAGCTCTCTGTTCCCTTTGTCTTGAATTATTGAAGGCACTTTGCATTCTTTCCATCTCTACAGCATTTGTAAAATATATAACTATTGTTTTGTACTTCTTGCAAAGCAAGTTTCTGAAAACCCACCCTTTCTGTCAAAAATGTTTGAATGGCTATTGAATGCCTCTTTTTTTTTTAAGCCTTGATAATAGCTTTGGAAACCTTTTACAGTAAAATCTATCATCTTTCATACTTTTTGTTTCTTGTCTTCTAATACGACCATGTTGCTGTAACTGTATGATTTTTACCTCCATGTATTTAGCTATATTGTGCATACTCTTGAGAATTATATTTCTTCCTCTCCTCTACTATATCTGTCCTTTCCTTTTAGGTTGAAATTAAATATTTCTGGTCACAATCTTTTTCATTTTCTATATAATCACATTCCATTTATACTCCTACAAACCATGACATTCTTGGTCCTATGTTGGAATAATGTATGTGCATATCTTTCATTCATTGTCCAATGCATCACTCAAAAACATATGTCTCTACTTTGATACATGATTTTTCACAAGAGATTTTGGAAATGAAGTAGACTTTTACAACTCTGTGCTAATAGAATTTATACTGACTTTATGAATAAATAGCTAGACAGTTACAAAATGATATGGTTTGTGACCATAAAAGTATAGAAAATATTATATAAAAATTAAAAAGAAAGTAGCTCAGTCTGCTTGTGAAAGAAACGGTGAGCTTCATTAGTGGCAGGTTAATAACATTGAGTTTTTAAGGGTGAAAAGAATTGCACTAGTTAGGAAAAACTCAGGGAGGACTCTTACATAAGTAAATTGAGAGGATTAAATTGTTTTATTGGCACAAAGGATTTGCTAACATTAGATTCAAGTGCTTCCTTAATAGGAAATTCTTAGAAGTCAGGTCACCAAAGACTTTTTGTGTGCTGCTAAGGCAGTCAGATCAGAAATGAAGTGAAAATATTCTAAGCTGAACCCAATTGCATATCAGAAATACTACCTAGCTGAGGTGTAGTGAGAGGATGGCACAGAGGCATTAGACTTGAGAAAGGGAGTGAAATTATTGACTTTATTTTTTCTGTGGTTCAAGAGAAATGTGATTACCATGAATCATGACAGTGACCTAGGACCTAGAGAATAGGAAGATGTTAGGATGAATATAAGTCAGTGAAATGGTGGGATATAGTACCTGGACCGATTGAAAAAGAAGAGAAAGAGAATAGAAACTGCTCTGGTTGATTAGAATTCATCCAAGAAGTTAATATTGGAGTAATGTGGATAGATGAACCAGGACAGTGTGACTAATTTGAGACAACTGTGTTTGGTGTACATTGATATTTTCATGTAGAGTGTCAATTTGGAATTAGGAATAAACCTCAAGAAACTCTATACTGAGATAAAGAGCCTCAGAGAGCATGAATTTATTGATTCAGGACTTGGAAATAAAATGTTGGCAAAGAATAAAGAATCCTGGGCATACATTACGAAGAGAAATATTTTGAAAGCTATCTATATTTAAGGAGTAAAAGAACATGTATAATCTAATATAGGGGAATAATGGTGAGATTGCAGAGGGGTATGGTGTAAGAGAATTTTGGAAAGGATGAAGAGGCCAACATGTTGCATGTGTATCAGCTAATAACTCAATATTACACATTGGGTTTAGAATTATGGCACTTTGAAGTCTTCATCATGTCATTATTCAGTCGAGGAACAGCCAGTCTTCATCAATGTGATTGGAAAACCATGTTATGATTTCTGTTTTGGGAAGATGAGAAATGAAGAAATACTATGTGATAGGGAAATAACGAAAGAGGTAGAGAGAATTGCTGAGTATTTTATTTGTACTTTTGTTTTATATGTGAGAGATTTCAAACATATGTATAATTTATGGAGCTGATACAGTAAAATGCAATAGAGAAAAAACCTTGAGAAAGTAGCCATTTGAAAGAAGTTGTTTACAATAAAGAGAAGTTGGAATTATTATAGAGAGAACATGTAGACTAGCCCTTGCATAATGTTTGAACAAAAATCTGATCTTTTGATTAAGTGATATTCACATTTTTCTGTAGCCAACTCACACTATCTATTGTGATGTGGTGAGGCAAGGAGGTCTTTGACAAAGTCTATATCTATCTGAAATAACTGGTGTGATGATCTGGAGTAGGCAAGATCAATTGTAGAGTGTAGTATGTCTAATTCCTTTCATTAATAGCAAGTGATTTTTTTCTTCCAGGGACAAAAATAGAGAAAATAGTGGAATAGTTTGATGCAGATTTGTGAAACTCTAGATTGAATAAAATTGCGATATATATGCAAGGGGTGTAGAGGCAATATTATAAAAGTTCAGAAGTGATAAATGATAAGATCTTGAAGCCAGAAGCAGACTGATGCTCTTATAAGTGGATTTTAAGTTCAGAAGAAATGAGAATTTCTTTTAGTTGAAGCAAAAATCTGGTATTTTCATATCAAAGTGTATATAAGTATAACAGGTCTTTGTAAAGGTCATTTTATTCAATATCTTTTGTTGTTAACATTGAGGAGCAAAAAAATAAATCAATTCACTGCTAGGGCTATCATCCATATGAAGTTTGCTTGTACTTCTATTTTTTGGGGTAGGTTTTTTCTGATTTCCTCCCACATTCCAAAGGTATGATTATGAGTTTCATTAGCTTGTCTAAATTGGTCCAGCACTAATCTCTGTGCATGTGTGTGTGTATGTGTGCGTGGTATGGTGTGCATCCTGTGATGGAAGGATGTCCTATCACAAGTTGTTGTATGCCTTGTACCTTAAGCTGCTGGGATAGGTTCTGATCACCTGTGACCCTGAACTGGAATAATGTATTTGAAATTTAACGAATGAATGAATACAGAATATTGTTTAATATTAGATATGTGTTGGATCTTTATGTATAACTTTGCCTTTTTTTCAACCACCCCAGATGATGACACAGAAGGTCCTAAATAATATTGAAAAATAGTTAAAACACAAAAGGAAAGGATATCTGTTAAGAACAAATACTGACATAAGTCTGGAAAGATAGGTGTGCTTTGTATTGTCATGAGACTTGAATATTTGTTCTGAGGAATATAAAATCATTCCTTCAGATAACATATAATCTCAAGGAATTTACAAAATCTACATGAAGAATTAATATTTGAGTTCACCTAGGTAATGAGATTTAATATCAACAAACAAAAATCAATCTCACTTCTATGTTTTAACCATGAATATGTGGAAATTAAAAACAGCATCATTCATAATCACATCCTCAAAATGGTATAACTAAGTATAAAGTTAGCAAATATACATGTTCAGTGCTCCAAAGTACTGATGAAGGAAATGAAAGAGCTAAATAAATGGATAGACACTGTTTTCAAGGATTGAAAGACTTAACTAGTAAGGAAAACATTTTTTTTCTTCAAAAGTCATTTCTAGGTTTAATGAAATTCCTATCAAAAGTTTAGTAAGATTTTTGTAGTTATAATCAAACTTATTCTAAAATGTATGTATAAAAGCAGAGGCATTAGAACAACTAAAGCAGTTTTGTGAAAGAATAAAGTGGGAGAAATCACTTTATGTCATAAGTGTACTACATACCTACTGTACTCACAGCAGTGAGGTCTTGGTAGAGGAAAGAACACTTAGACCAACAGAACTGAAGAACAAACTCAAAAAGCAGAGCCATATGCATTAATAAGCAATTGATATTTGACAAAAATGCAAAGATAATATAAATTGGAATGATAGCCTTTTCAACACGTGAGGATGGTATAATTGGATATCCATGGAGGGAGGGAAGAATCTTGTGTGTTACTCACATCCTGCACAAGTGATATCTTAGGTGAAGTTTGTGCAAGAAAATGGAAACAGATGTCCTTGTCTGAAAACAGTTGTCAGAACCAACCAATAAGATCTCTTCAGCAGACATCATGTGTTTGATTCACTACTATGGCATCTCTAAGAAGGTAGATAGCAAGTGTTACTGCATCACCATTATGGTCATCTGGGAGGTTTATTAAAAGACAGATTGTAAGTCTTGTCTGCATATTAAGAATATACACACCTAGTTTTTTCCTGGGAAAGATGATACTGCAAATACTAGGACCATTCTCTCAGAAGCTCTGCTCAAGGTCTTTACAACACATAGAGAAAGATGGCTCTTCATACAGTTTAAAGGAGTAACTAATATAAAGAAAATAATATAGTCTAATCCATCTTTGGGATCAGTATGGAAAGGGATTGGAATACCAGTGAAAATAATGATGCTTTGATTCAGAAAAATAGATGGGAGGACTTTTTAAAGGAGTCAGATATCTAACTGAAAGTTATTGTTAACAGATTTGAAGCTAAGGAATAGAAGGGGGAGAGCTTGAATTATGGACTGAAACATTTTAGTTTGAGGAACTGTTTCTTTTCAATAAAGTAACAAAGAAATTGTATTCAATATTGCTCAGATATGCAAAGTAAACATGGTTATTTATTTTCTGTAACTGTCTAACTGCCCTCCTAATCCTGCACTCCAAGTTTACTCAAGGGGTGACTGGAACTGTAAATTGTCAATTGCTGACTATGAGTCCTAAGAGAGAGATGAATCTCCTTCAATAAGTCTCACTTATTTAGGTAAATGCTCAGCATCTCATTGATTCTCTTTTCCTTGTGCCTCTAGATCTCTAAAATGACTTTCTTTGTTGAGAATAAGTGGCAGGGTTATGATGATTGAGAGGTTTCTATGAAACAGTGGCATTGCCCAAGGATGATTGGTCCAACCTGATGAAGTGTGACTGATACCATCTCCCCTCATGCTCTGGGAAATCTCTGTCACTTGCTGTCCTCCAATGTCTCCCGTGACTGTGGTTAGGATTGAGTGATGTCCTCTTTCTGAGCTCCTCTTTATGGTTATTATTGGTTCCAGTGTCCACTCAGCATCTCTTGGTTCTGTCAACAGGGCCGGTTGTTCTACTTACCATACATGGACAATGGACAAGGGGTGGACACTGACTTCTCACAGTGCTGTACAGTTGCTCTCAGGCTGCATTGAATATGTTCCACTCAAACACCAGGTTCTTTAAGTGATTAGTAACTTACCCCAGGCTTTGCCCAAGAGACCAGGCTATTATGTCATCAAGCTCTTCATTTCATATTTTTGTTTCCATAATCCCAAGTGAGAAAGTATATACCTTGATTCTTCTCTTCCTGGTTCTTTCTTCTCACTTGTCAAATAAGAAAAAGATTTTCCCAATTAACATTAAAGGTAGGGAAAGAATTCTCCTATATCATATCATCCTCATGTATAGGTGGTTGCTTAATTTGTCCTTTTCCAGCTCCTTCCCTAGCCACAATCATAGATAAATACAGGTGAAAGGTGGACTTATTAATCATGTGACATATATGAACTATGCAGCATAGCCCCGATACAAGGAGATAGATACCATGGGAGAAGAGCTCATTTCTCAGGGAAGATGACCTACTCTGCTTCAGCAACATTGAAACCCTGCCATCATCCTTCCAGATGGAGATAATCCAGCAGAATCAGGGGATATAGATCTGAAGTTCAGCAATAAGATTGTGCTGAAAATACAGATATAACAAATCTCCAAGTAAGTCCTCAGGTTACCTAGCCATTTAATTAAAAGTGAAACAATCAGTTAATTGAAAGCTGTCCCCTTGGCTGGAATATATTCAAGTTAATTGAAATGGTTTTATTGTCATATATTTTTTTTTAAATGTCAGACCAGTTAACTATTTTGATTACAACCATGGAATATAATCTATATTGTTTGTTAATTTTGAAATGTAGAGTTTAGAGAATTCATTTCATATGAATAAATTAAAAATAGTAACAGTATGATAGCAATAGTTTCATTTATTATAATGGTGATGTGCTTTCAACTTAGTTATGATTTGAACTGAAGAAGGTACGTATTTTTAATTACTCTGTTTAAAGTTGAAGCTAAAATTTAGATTAGATCAAATAGTTGGATTTCCATGAAAGCCCTTCTGGAGTTCCCTGTCTTACCGAGGTTGCATCTCCTTTCTGTTCTTTTACTCACTTTCTTCCACTCCTACCCTAAGCCAGATTTTTGCTCTACTAGCATATTTTTACTTCTCATGCCCTCCCCCCCCCCATTGGCTTCTTTCATTTTGATTTAACCTCTAAATGTTGGACACAAATAATTAGTCCCTGCCTTGATCTTTTCTCACATTGTCCATGTTCCAGTGAATAGACATCATTATTCTGTCCACCTCCATATCCCTAGAGCCCTTTCATCCTTTCTTAGTTCCTGTTACCTCTTAATCTCAAAAACCTCTCTTTATTTATTACTCTCAGTTTTTACTAGTATTTTGATTAGTCAAACTTTATGAAAACAATATCTGCCTTTACTATTTTGACTTGCTTTTAAGTTCCATGAGTTCCATCCATTTTGACCTAAACAGCAACATTTCATCTTTTCTTTTAGTTGCATAATATTCCATTGTATAGACATAGCATGTGCTCTTAATCTAACCTCCTATTAGTGGAAACTTCACTTTCTTTCATGCTCTGGCTATTGTTAATAATACTGCAACATATATCACAGCACATACAATTGTTTGAGTTTGAGTTGATGGTTTCATGTCCTTCAGATAGAGGCCCAAGATGGGGAATACTGGGCCTTATGTATTACCATGATTGTTTATTTAAAAGATAAATCCAGATCAATTTCAAAATGACTGTACCAGTCACTGTTTACACCAATAGTGTAATAGTGTTCCTCTCCCTCTGCATCTTCTCTAGTACTTATGGTTTGGTGTCTTTTTAATATGTGCCATTTTCAAGGTTTTTAAATTATCATTGTCATTTTGACAAGTAGTTCTTTTGTTACAAGCAATGAATATTTGCTTTTTGTTTGTTTTGTTTTGTTTTCCATTTACAGGCTGGCCTTCTGGATGCCAGGGCATCATTATTAACTTCATTACAGCATTTATGGCACTGTGTGTATTATTAACATCTGTACTGAGACTGAACATATCTTACTTCCTCCACACCTGCCTCATCCTTTAGTCCTATTGCAATAGACTCCCGAGAGGTCTGCCTAGATCCATTCATTCTTATCCAAAGTTATGTTCTCCACAAAAATAAATACAATCATTTCCCTGTCTTGAGAAAAGATATTCCATGCCTTTCATGTCACTTAGTTGGAAACTCCAGATTCTGTTCCTGATTGAGATTATCTTTATTTATTCTTTATCTTTCATGGTGCTGGTTGCCTCTACCTCATTAGCCCCCTTATAAATGTTCATGCCTCTGCATCTCCAACTTGGCATCTATTTTTTTTTTCTCTCTGCAATGGTCTTTCCATCATGGACATTATTTGTTGCCTTCACTCAAGGTCGTTATGAATAATGTCTGCTGCAGTGTTCATATCTGTATCCTCTATTCACTTTTGAATTCCTTTTAGCCAGGTACCAAGTTAGAGAAACTGCTTTCAATAATAAAACCTGTTGTGTCAAATGGAAATGATAATTGTTTGAGTGTTACTACTGTTTGCCTCAGCATTTGACACTCTTGGTCGCTTCTTAAGTCACTCCTCTTTATCTTTCATGGCATTGCTTTCTGATGTATTCATTGATTCAGACATTGTCTAGACATTGGTTGTGCAGTCTGAGTGCTGTTCATGAAACTTACATTCCATTGAGGGCACAGTTAAAGAATAAGCAAGTCAATGTATAGCATGAGCTCACCTCTGGAAGAGAAACCTTTTCTGACTATCCTGTCTAATCAGTGTTCCTCTGTTCACTTTCTATCCCATGACTCTGCAATTATCACTACATAGCATGCTATTATGCACTAGAATGCAAGCTCCCTGAGGGCAGGAGGTCAACAGTGATTTCACTGATTCTTTCTATGATTCTTGTTTTCAAAATCCTTCCAGGCATGTGGTTACAGTAACTCAATAAATATTTTCTGAGTTACTGAATGAGTCATCGCATTATTAAGCCAAGGAGGATATCATTATTTGACATATTACATCTTGGTGTAATTTCAAGTATTTTTTTCCCGTATTTCTGATGCGAACAATTCAAATAATCACAGTTTTTGAAAGTGTGTAGAGAATCCACATGGCCCTGACAGAACTTGGGGTGAAATTTACAGTATTGTTGTAAAATTGGAAAGGGAATAGAAAGGTATGAGCTCACTCCATGACTTGGCCCCCAGGAGAGGATTATAATATAAAAAGTAGAGATGAAAGCTGATAACCTATTGTTTCTTCATTTGGCGAGAGTCTTGGTGTGCCTGAGAAATGGTGGCACAGGTTTGCATATGTGTGATGAAGATGTCATATCATGTTCACATTCAGTAGATTGTCACTTTGACAGTGTCTAGACATAATTGCTATATCCCTATCAACTACAATTTGATTAGTTGTACAAAACAAAACTTCTTCCTTAACCATTGACATTAAAGGACCGAGTTTCAGTGATGCTGCAAAACTTATAGAGTGCTATAAAGCACCATGTTGTAGACGAACAGGATACAGCATTTAGTGAAAACTTGGGTGCATTTTAGCTGTGCTCACTGTCAAGAACATAATACACTTAATGAATTATATCATGCAAATGCCCCCCTTCAAATCATGATGGAACCTAATTTTAGAATATGAGACAGACTGAGACACGCATTCAGAAATAAAGCATCATTAGGTTCAAGTATGAAAACTGCCTTTTGTTGTCTATAATATGGACAACAGATATAGCATAGTCGGTAGATACAACACTTTACACCATGGCACATTTTCCTGCTATGTTATCCTACTTAGAAAACGGAAATTGAACTTAGAGTTTTTATGCTAATGGAAACAGTAAGCTCACTAAGATCTGCCACATCTGCAGAGTAATGAGTGTGGGTGGTGTCCCCTGCAACCCATTCAGTTTGTCACTCAGTACTCCTCTGTGAGTGGCCTTCACCCTATACTTAGTATGAGAAATTCTTTACCTCATACTCTAAAATCACTGCCAAACCAAGAATACATCTGGGTGCATGGTCTTTATGACCTTCAGTTACATGTTCTGTGACTAAAACTTCAAAGACAAATCCATCAAAAAATTATCCATTACCTCTCTCACCACTGGATGGGAAGGTATTTGGTGATGGTGATAAGAGTGACACAGTCTTCATTTGTGGGATTACTTCCAAAAATCCATGTCTCTCTGGTATACACAGCCTTACATAATTCTCACTAAAACTGGGAGGACCCTGACATTTGCTTCTAACCAATAAAATATGGAAAATGTGGGAAAGATATTAGAGGTGTGAGTAAGGTCTCTAATCATCTGATATTGAGTTAGGGATATCATCTAGAGCTTCATTTTATTCTAGATCATTCTCAAACCTAGGTAAATTCTCTGAGGTCAGAGATTATCTAATGCTAGCTTTGACGAAACAAGGTATCTAAAAATGCAAGAAAATGCACTCTGCTGACAAATTGAAGGAAGTTAGAAGCAGATGCCTTCCTCATTAAACATTGTGATAAGAACATAGTTCAACAAACCTTTTGATGTCACCCCTGTGATACTCCGAGAATCCAAGTAGTATGTATTTGGATTTCTGAATTATATAACCTGTGAAATAATAAAATTGTATTGTTTTAAGCAGGTAAGTCCAAAGTAAGTTTTTGCAACGACTAGAAATCCAATACAAAGGTTTCAGGAATTAAAAAAATGCTTGCTGAATAAAGACAACGATTTGGTTCATTAGATGTTTTCTGCTATCTACTTAAAAAAAGAAAATAAAGACCTCCATGAAGAATATTAGTCAAATTCAGAATTTGGTGTCCTTGATCACTCTGAAGATTCAGAGAATGTTTTTAGATACATCAACCCATTTGCTTATATCATTTACATAAGCTCATATTATCATTCTCTGAACCAAGGTTATTATTTTTCTGTTGTCTGCCCACTAGACTGTGCAATTCATTTGTTTCTAAAGTATAAAATGTACCACCATCTGCATAAAAAAATGAAACAAATCATTGATTAGCGAGCTCCAAATGTACAGATGCTTAGCGTTGAATAAACTAACATTCTGGATATCTGACTGATTTGAATTTCTCTTGAGTTGAATGTTTTAGGGTCATGCTAAATCTGAAGCTGAAGCCTAGATAATATTAAGAAGCCAACCTGACCGTTAGTGATGATGATATGTAATGCAACATGAATCATAATGTTCTAGGTCTCTGCCTATGTTTGATAAAGTGCTTTCATTTCCTCCATATCAAAATGTAATATAGACATAAAGATAATTAGAACAAAATGTAGTCTTTCATATAATTGAAATTATACCTACATTATGCTTCTCATAAACAGTTTATTTCTCTCCATTTTACTGTATTCTTGTGTCATTCTTAGATGTTCATTTTTGTTTGATATATAACAGTAGAAGAATATCACACATTTAAAAAGAGCAAGGAGTTTAATCTTGTCATTTATATGTAGTATTAGGTGTTCAAAAATACAACTGAGTGTTTACATGTTATTGATTCATTTAGGAACTGATGTTGATATTTTATAATTACACATTACTAGCCTCTGTCAACACAGCAGCAAACTTTCAGCAGTGAAATGGATGCAAAAATACTATTTCATAATAACAACTAGGAATGGTAACATATCCCTTTTAAAGGTTCAGGGACTGTGTTAATCCAGGAATAAGTAGGTGGAAAAGACAGGGTTTCAACTTGAGGAGAATTGGTAAGATTTCTCAAACAACTTTAAAAATTTAATTTGTTATGTATATTTGATGTCTGAATTTGATATGTAGGAAAACCTTTTTATTACATTGTGTGCTGGTGTTTGCATGTGTTTAAAATTGAAAATTCCTGATGACTAGAATTTATCATTTTCATACAAATATTTCCATCCAGTGAATGATATGATCAGTTGCATTGTTGGAAGATGGTGTTTTTTTTAGGATCTTTGTATATTTGGGGTTTGAAGGACAGGTGAATCTAAGAATCAGATAGTGGCAGGAGGCATAGGGTCGGGTGAGAGACTTGGATAAGGAATACATGACTTAGAAATTTTCCAGCATTTCATGTTTTAATGTGAACCACTAAATGCATTACCCTTTCAGGCTTTGCTTATTGTAAGTAATTATCATTGTCTTATCATGAAGAGTAACATTAAGAGAATACTTGAGATTTCAAGGGACTCCATAGATGTTATTTCAAGAAGACATAAACTCCTTGAAAAGAAGAGAAACGTTGTTTTGTCTGCTGAAGGTCACCTTGGGCGATTGAAAAGGAAAGCATTCCCATGCATCCAGATTCATTTATTTTTTGGCTTGAATATTGTAGCTGAGAAAAAGCACCAATTCCCCACTGTTTCCTGTTCATAGCAGGTCCAGCTGCCTGTGTGTGGTCTGCACATTTGTGAGAGCAAAGGCTTATCATGTAGACAGAAGCAACCATAGTCTTCCAGCTCAGGGTTCCTCAGCTGGAATTGCTGAGATTCGGCACAAACACCAGGGAGGGAGTCTAGTTTGGAAAACTCCTTCCTTGAATGAATGACCATGACTCCATCCTAGTATCATTCTCTGCCATTGGAGGCTACATTTACAATGACATTAATTTTAATATAAACTTGCTATTACATTATATTGTGATAACACTGCTGCAAAGACAAGTTATATTGTCTTATTTTGTGTTTCAAGTTAAAGTGCAATGGTTAGTATCTGATACTTTGATATCTAACAGTTTTGAAGCATAGCAGTGGATGGTAACCATTGCAACTTATTTTAAAAACCAGATGAATATTGTCACATCAAATTTGTAATTTGAAAAACATAAGGATGGGATACATTAAATTGAAAATACAAAAATGTAAATTTTGTAGTTTCCTACTCAGTTTATATATTTGAAATTCCAATGTTGTTTTAGGAGGTCAGCTGATATATTGTAGTCTATGTGCTATTAAAAAAAAAAAAAAAACAACAAAAAAATGAATTCTCTATCTCCACTACAATTTTACTTAACAATTGCTGGAGATCGTTTGTGTTGCAGGAATAATAGTATGTCCTGGGCATCAGAGATAAATGCGGTACACTTGTTACTCATTGACTAGTGGAAGGAAATAAACAGCACAAGCTGATAGGAATGAATGAAGTACAGAGCACAGTGACCTTACAAAACACATTGTTTTAATCTTCTTGTTGAATAATGTTGAGATAAAACAATGGCTTACTTACCATGGCTTAATTCTCTGAAGTTATTTGTATTGAGCAGTGACAATTTGGAGCTTGGTTGATCATTCATGAGTTCTTATTATAGATGAGAAATCAGGGCAAGGAAGAGGGTGGACTCCAGAATGACATGGACTGAGTGTGACTTCCCACCTGGTCCCCATGTCCTAAATCTGTGACCTCAGCAAGTGATGAATGAGTCCATTACAACAATGGGGTAACAGTCACACCCACCACCACAAAGTGGGAGAATTAATGAGGTGAGACCCACAAATCACAAAGAACACTGCCTGAGGTATGACTCATGATCATGTGCTGTGGGTGTCCACATTACACGTGAATGTTTACATAGAGAAAAATTTATAAAATATCCTTGAGGCATAAAGCAATTGGAATCAGTGATAAAATTAAGAAATAAAGCTAAGAAAAAGAAAAGAATTAAGCATTTAATGGCATTACCATGCCAGTAAACAAGCTTGCAGTTTAGTGACAAAAAAAGATGAATAGACTCTGGCAAAGACATAATTGTAAACTTTATATGTAAAGAAACATGTTTTAGATTTGAGATCATGGTCTCTGCTAGTTTTTTTTTTAATACATAATCTCAATGTGCACAAATATTTTGTGAGGTTGATATGACTACCACCATTTTATAGGTGAGTGTGCTAAGGTTGATAAAGCTTGGGATAATTGCTTGATAAAGCTTTAAATTATTGCTTGTGGCTCTATTAATCACAATTAGCAGTTTCTTGATTTGAACTCATAGCTTTAATGTTAAAATCTGGGGCATTGACCAATTCTTTGGGAAGAGTAGGCATGGGTTGCATCTACATGGTATATATTTGAGTAAGTTAGTAAAGAAGGGGTGACCATCTTCTATTGTGAAATTAGCTGGAGCAAAGGCCCATAAAAGGCAAGCTGTGGCTGGGAAACAGCGAGGGCTCCAGCCTCATAGCTGTGGATGGGTTGAGAACAAACTTAGCACCACTGACTGGCATTGAAATCAAAAGCTTAGAATAAGAAATGAGAGTGACTCAAATATTAAAATAGTTTCTATATGGATCTCAAATGTAAGGGTAATATTAATCTTTTTTGTCAAATTTTCTGCTACTGCTAGTTCATAACTATAATCCTTGATTTCTGATAATTGCCAGATCCTTCTGATATGTTGGCAATAGCCACCAAGAAGGCATTTTGACCAATTGCTTATTTTAGGCAAAGCACTTCTAGAAATGGCTTGAGAGGGGAAATGAACTCTGTTTTCCAATCTCACAATTGTTATGACATATAATTGAATGTACAGTAAGAGAAAACATGCTACAAATATGCACAGTGTTATCGGAAAGATTTCTAAAAGGTAAATGATCAACATTTTTCAGTGGCATCTTTCAGAACACAGCACAATATGGTTGAAAAAATAGTATATTCAGACACATTTGGAATTCAGTCTTCACTATGTCAAGTGCTTCTGCATGTGTTTTGATTGGTGGTAGTTGCTGTATGAGATGTGGTTTCCTCCTCTGTAAAAATGGGGGAGTTAATGTTGATATCATAATCATCTACATGATCTGTGTGCATAGTTTGTGTTGAATTTCAACCCTTATTTCCCTGGTGATTTGAAGACTCCATATCTTGGTACTCCCTTTAACTTCTGGAGTCTAAGTATCCCTCTGCTTTTTCTTTTCATGGACTTTTCCATCTTTCAAGTTCCTATACTTCCTATCTCCTCCTTTTTAATGACCTATTACTCTAATTAAGTTTTGTGATGTTATGTAATAATAATAATAATAGCAATGAAACATAGAACCTGTGTCTATATTATTTGCCAAGATATTACTGAGAAATATCCTATATAATTTTTGCAGTAGTTCTCAAAACAACATTATTTAACCCCCAATGTGACAGCATTTGTAGGCAGAGTCTTTGGGAGGGAGTTGATCATTAGGGCAGGGTCCTCATAATGGTAGTCATGCTCTTATAAAAATGGCATGAAAGAATTTACTTTCTCCTCTCTCCCCAACTTGTGAGGATATGTCAACAAGGACTCAATCTATAAGCCAGTAAACAGATTCTCTCTAGCTTGATTCCTCTGGCATCTTGATCTTAGACTTTCCAGTCTCCAAAGTCATTTGAAGAGACTATCTTATTTTTCAAAGGAATTCATTATATTGTTATTCCCAGAAACTCCGCTGATGGCCTATGACCATGCAGTTGATTCTCTTTTTCTTTCCCCATTTCCTAATAAACTCATCATTTTAAAATAGAAGCAAAACAAAAATAAATAGTATCCCTCTTTCATTTCTCAAAGACAGTAGTGATGGAAATAGTATAGTAATAATAATATAGTACATATTATACTATAGTATAGTATAATATAATATAATATATAGTATATATAATATAAGAATATAATATAGCAATAGTATATTGAGAAGGAAGAAGGCACATAAATAGGATACCAACTTCCAGGGGAGTTCCTAGGGTCGAGAATCATAGGTGATCTCAGTCTTCCTTGGACTTGTCCCCTGGATGAGAAGTTCATGGGTATAGGGGCCTCTTCCAGGTCATCTTAGTTTGCTCGGAAGCCTGAAATCCCCTGACTGATGTGTCTTAACCTCCTTCTAGTAATGCACTGGCTTCCTTACTACCAAATTTCTTGACAGCTCTGAGGACTGGGAACTGTCAGCCTCTGGGAAAAGCACACTTAACATAGTGGTTAGAGAACCTTTTCTTTAATGGTGGGGGAGTGGGGGAGTTGGGGGAGTGCGGTGTTCACATACATGTATTTGAGGTTCTTCTTGCTGAAGAATAGAACTACGGGTTGGGAGGTAATTTGCAACCATCCCAATCTCAGTAGCTTCACTACTGATTCTAGCAGCAAAAAGAAGAATGCCAAAGCCCTTGGCATCATCTTCACAGGATTTTTTTTTTATAGTGAACAGAGGAAACCAGTTGGCAAGGAAGCACCAGTCTGAGTCCTCCCTCCTACCAGGTGATGCTGCCTTTTTATCTCTCTCCTAGGCCTAAGTGTGCCCACTTGTACATATGCACACCCATGGGTCAGGCATGTGCAATCATGGGGAGGGCACAGTACCCCAGGTGCTTGCTTTAGAGACTAATGACACAAGGTTGTATAAAAACCTGATAACTAATTTGCCCTACAGAAGAGTAGAGATGAAGTCCGAGAGTTTATGGTGGTACCCTCATCACAAAAAGTACAAATCTTAAGGGAGATAGTATAGGAGAGTGTAGGGTGAACCAGGGTTTTCCTCCATTAGCTTGAATAGCCAGCACCTGTGGCATTGTACCCTCCCTATGACTATATTCTCCTGGCCCAGTAGGTGTGAGCATGAGTGAGTTGACACACCTTGGCCTGGGAGAAGGCAATAGAAGGGTGGCTTCACCCTGGAGAAGGGGAAAAGGAAGGGCATAGGAGAAACTGGTGTGACTATTTCTTTGCTGTTTACAATGAGAGAGAGAGAGAGAGAGAGAGAGAGAGAGATCCAACGGCCCCACCATTATTTGGTTGTGGAGTCAATGAAGAACTGACAAGGTTTGGGATGGTTACCCAACAGTTGGCGTAGTCAGCAGGATGGCCCACTGCAGATGAAGAAGACACACCAGGTGGCTTACTTGGCAGGAGAGTTCAACAGACAATTGGCATGAGTCAGCAGGATTAGCCAAAGGCAGAAAGAAGACAGTTCCACAAATGGAGTCAAGGACAATGCTAGAGCTGTAGCCAGAGCCCAGGAGACAGACCAGGTCTGGCAGCTGTGGAGCCGACCCTGTATGGAGGAGATGGTTATTGAAGACCACTCACTGCTCCTGAGGCAACAGACTCATCAGGGAAGAAAGGGGCCCCCAGCAGTGACACAAGATAAAACTGATGAACTTGGAAGGTTCCATCAGAGGGTGGGGGACTTTGAGAGTGTAGCTGTTATGTCTGTGGGCTCCTGGGGGTGGATGGACCATTTAAACACACCAGAAAATGAGAACCAAGAGCTGGCTGGTGGGTTTTCATGGCCAAAGCCATATTAGTGTACTGCTCGGTCCTCCTAGAGCCACATCAGGCAGCTGTTCCAACCGACCAGGTTGCTGTGTGGACATGGCCTGAAGTGGCTATGACCCCTGAAATTATAGTGGGGTCAGCAGAGCAGCCGTGACAATGACTCAGGTTGGCTGAGGCAGGAGACTCACCAGGTCCTCTGCAGCCATGCTGGAGATGTGTGAAAAGCCACTTAGATAAGGCAAAAAGCTGGTGCTAAGGTCAGGAAATTCCTGGATGGTTGTTAGGCAGCCGGAGAGGATGCTGGAAAGGGCAACCTCAAAATCACCTGTGGGTGATGCACTTCATTTCTGAATAGGGTGAGATTTTGAGGAATCCATCCTTGGGGAGTAGTGGGGGACAGGTCTTGTGCTGTGATGGAGACACAGCCAGAGAGGGGACCAGAGAGAGGCAACATATGGAGCTTGCTCTTCACAGGTTCCCAACTCAAGTGCATGTGAAGAGGGTAGACCTGGTGCAGGGACGTGCATGTCACCCTGGAGCCATGGTGGCCAGGTGACAGGAGTGAAAGGGTCTCTGAGAACTGAGTTATGTGTATGGCTTGTGGTAGAGACTGTAGCCAGAGAAGGCCAGGAAGCCTGATGCTGTAGAGTGGCTCCCCGTTAAGTGCAGCTGGGCCTTTCAAGTAGCCAATTTACCTGCTGGCGGCCAGACCCTTATGTTGTTTCATCTCTAGTTGGGTGTGTCCTGCCTCCTCAGTGGCCTGGATTTACTTGCACATGGTTGCATCATTTACTTCTATTGGTCCTGGCTGTGCTGTTCCACATTCACCAAAGGAAAGTAATGCAGAAGCAGGAATACATATAGATTGTGCAGCAAAAAGGGGAAAAAATACTGATGGGATGGGTTGTAGGGTGATTTAGTCAGGCTTTCCCTTCCACTATCCTGGGTAACAAACACTTGGGGTGTTGTCTTCCCCATGATGTGTGGTCCAGTAGGTGTGTGTTGATGTAAGCTTAGGAGAGGGCTTAAAGGAGTGCATAGAGCACAAGATACAGTGTGTGCAAACACCAGGGAAAGAATGTAAAGATTCCTGGGGTGCTGGGGTCCTTGCCTGCTTCCTGGTCCACCGTGGCATTGGCCCTGTCTTCCCCGATGTGTGTGTGTGTATCTTTTAAAATCAATAAAGAACCTATGTAGATAGGTGAGCTTAGTACTTACAGTACCATTGGTGGTGAGGATTGGTTACCCAACAGAGTGCAAAAACAGACAGAAGGAAGGGAGGGGAAGGAGGAGGCAAGGAAGAAAGAAAACAGCAGTTAGTGCAATTGTAATTTCAGGTTCTAAAAATCACATTCTTATTTCTTAGGGAAGACGAACTGATGCTTTTGCAGAGAATTTGATAGGGTCAGATCATGGAGCTGTCTGGTTTGATTGTGTTCCAATCTGCCAGGAAGGAAGCACACACACAAGCATAGTGAGAGAAAGAGAAACTGCTAAAATGATTATAATTGCATCTGGGAAGCCTAAGCTGCAGTTCTATCTTGAATTAAAAAGCAAACAAAAAAGTTTAAAAAGCCTGTCCAGTCCCATGAACCTTTCTATGTGGCTACTGTAGCAGCTCTGTTTTCATCCTCCCCAACGTATCCTTGCAATTAACCCCAATTCCCTAAGGCTCCATCCTGTTTCTTGCAAATTCCGTTTCTTACAACTTTGAAGAGCTGGACTAACCCAGCTGTCTAGGGGAATAATTATCCCCAGCACACTGCCACTTCCCTCTTGCCTACAGAGACCCAGAGCTAAGACGTTAGGAGAGATCCCTGTGTTTGGGTTTGAAGTCTGCAAAATCAAAGCACTTTAACAAACTACAAATCTGCCCTGTTCTCCTCAGATGGTAGGAAGTAAATGCTATGAAAGCCTGTAACAACTTTACAGATGGAGAAAGTGGCCCGGGGGAGTCTTACTGACTCAGAACAATGGCTGACTCTCCATGCCGACCAAGGATAGGCTTGACCCTCGTTCCTTCCTTCATCATTCATGCTCCTTGTCTGTACATGTTAAATTAACAAACTCTCCTTGGTCTATTGTGAACACTTGGTATAAAATACTGTATCTCATTCAAATTATTTTTTTGAATTTTTCATGGGGTTTGGTGGCAGGGTGGGGAAGGAGGAGTTGCTTTTGCAAAGCATTGAGAGATTCAGCTCATTGGCCTTCCTGCACAGGCCCATCCTGCTGTTCACAAACTCCTTCTTATTTCTGACTCCTGTTGAGAGTATTCTGTGAGGGCATTGTTAGGCTCCATGCCCACTCAATCCCCATTCTTCCCTCCTAAACTGCCAACAGCACCAATTAGTACCACATTTGGTGTGAGTTTGCACTGTGACTGCCATCGCCAAGTCCATCAAATGTGGCTAGAATGCAAATTGACCTATAGAAAAGTTCTTGGGTGTGAGTTTCAGGGGAAAAGTTTAAGTACTACAACATAAGTGTCAATCATCTTTTTCCCTTTAACTACTAGCAGGCTTGAGCCCTTTAAAGTGGGATATGTAAAAATCCCTGAACTGTTCCAAAGGAGAGAACCCTAAAAGTCAACCAAATAAAAAGAGCAAATCATTAGAACATAGCTGAAAACCCGAGGGTATGATAACATGAACCTGCAACTTGTTGTCATGAGAAGAAACTTTTATCAAATAATTATTCAAATGAAATAGTTGCAAAGCATCTTAACTCCATTTGTATTGTTAAAATATTAAAATCAAATCATTCTCAAATAGATTTATTAATAAAAAGGAACAATAAGCTGGCCACAGTGGTTTGTGGCTTAAATCCCAGCCGAGGACGGGAGTCTGAGACTGGGAATCATTTGCGTTCCTGTGTTTGAGACCCACCCAGGGCAACATAGCAAGACCTAGTGTCAAGAAATAACTGGGCATGGTGGTGCTTGCCTGTAATCCCAGCTATCTGGGAGACTGAGGCTGGGGATTGCTTGAGTCCAGGGTACCCTGGGCAACATAGTGAGATAGAGAGAGAGGGAGAGAGAGAGAGAGAGAATAGGGAGAGAGAACAGGGAGAGAGGAGGAGGGAGAGGGAGAGAGGAGGAGGGAGAGG